>OX442353.1:32598964-32613964 GCA_949357725.1 Hyperoplus immaculatus | reverse complement strand
AAGGACAGAGCAGTCAAAAGTGTTGATTTCATCGTGTTGGGTAGGGGGACCGAGCCCAATGGCAGTGTTGTCTCCTCGTTAAAAAACCCCCCCCCCTCCCTTTTCCTCTCGCCTGCCAAGCTGAAATTGGTGGAGTGCCACACAGTGCAGGCAGGGCTATTTATAGCGGCCTGCAGAGGAGGGAGAGAGAGTGTCAATTCGCTCTGACTTTCATTTAAAAATCTGTAAGAGAGCATTAAAGTAAATAAATTGATTAGGAAATAAAATCTAATGGTACATTCTGTTGATTTGGCTTAACATAAGAATTGGGTTTGTACTGAAAATAAAACATCTAAGTTAAATTGCCTGTGTTTTAAGACACTGGAGAGACATATGAGATAATAAAAATTAAAAGAAGAGGTGACATGTGTTTAGAAAGAATTAAACTAAGTAAGAATATGGGTATATGGGTGACGTTCTTTCCACTGATATGTAACTAGTTGTTTCTCAAATGTGATTGGAAGCTGAATACAGAAGCGTTAAATTGCATTGTCACCTGAAATTTGATATCCTTTTAGGAGTGTGTGAAGGACGTGAGTTGTACAATGTTCATGTGGGTTTGAAAGAGGATGAAAATGTTTGTCTTGTTTGTGAGAATGTTTAGTGTTTAATTGAGAATCATCTCTTAATTCCAAAAAAGAGGTCTTGAAGCATGATTTGCATTTATTTCCAAAAGGAACCAAAACAGAATCATTGATTTTGAAGGTTGAATAAAGAAAGGTTGAAGTTTAGGAAAGGGTTACTAACCTTTTGAAATTAACTAAGGAAAAAGTTAACTGGAAAGTGCATTTCCTGCTGAGAATGCGTGTGAGTGCTGAAACAGCTTGCCCTAAAACTGGATAGCTGAGTATTTGTTAATGGTTGAAAAAGGTCAAAATTGTGTAAAAGAGGTTTTAAAGAAATTAAAAGTTGAAAATATAGAGTTTTGAACAATATTATTTCTGTAATTATGAATACATTGAAAGATGTGGATAAAAATCTGAAACAAGAGTAAAAGCATGAGATGACAAAATTCGGAAAAAATAGAGAACGAAAAAGGGTATGAAAATATACAAAAAACAACAGAAAATATCAAGTGTTATTTTGAAATGGGTTGCACAAAAATTAAAAGAATTAATGTTTTAAGAAACCTCGTGATGAGATATTACGGGGAAAAGCATGAAATAAACAGAAGGAATGTTTTGCATGTTTTTAAAAGCTTGGTTTTGAAAAAATCTAAAAGAGATTGTTTGACATCATAGGAATTTTAAAAGCAAATGCCTTTAACTAACGGAAATCAGCACATAGGATGATTGTGAATATTCACAGGTGTGAACCGTGAAGTTAATGTAAAAGACAAAAGGTATATTCACCTTTAAGAAAAAGATAAAGGAATGTTTTAAAAACATTTCATAATGAAATACAACACAGGGGCATGTTTGGACCACTAAAACTGCTAAAAGTGGAACTGTGTGAGTTTGAAAGAATAAAGCATGAATTGATGTGATAACGTTTAAGCATCAAGTGACAGTTTGCTTTTTTCTCAAAAACATACAGCGTATGAATCTTTTTTCCGAGAACTAAAAAGTAACCCCTAAAAACCCGACCTTGTTATGTTACATGGGAATGTAATTAGAATTACATGCAGACTGGGAAAAAAAAAGAATACTACTAACATTTTTTTTTTTAATAGAAAAACGAAACAAGGAGGGACAAAAAGAGAGCAGAAAAATACAGAGAAGGGGGAGAGTCATTGCCTCCAGAGAAAAAAAAAGGGAAGTGAAATAATTATTACAGAAATAACGCAAAAACAACACGCAAATCTACGCACCAGGTCAGAGTATGATTAAAAAAAAAAAAAAGTACACTGGCCAGATTTTTAATGAAATTAAATCCGTTACATGCACATGAGATCCCAACAATGTTGTGCAAAGTGGAATGATAGGACAAATGGCCATGATCCACAGTGGCCCAAAGAAGGGATGTTTGATATTGAAATCTGCCAAGACATGCAGACATTGATAAAACACCACAAGGTCAAAGATACAAGTGACCATAGGGCAATTAAAGGACCCTGGAAAGGGCAGTGTTGGACTTATTCAGGGCAGAAGGCCAGAAATTGAAGAAGTCCATAAAGAATGCAGACCATTTTGGAAAGCGCAGTATCCACTGAAACAAGAAGCAGAACAGGGAATAGTAAGCACCATCAGAGACTTTCCTTCGAGAGGCATATTGGAGATGGAGCCAAACCCAGTGGCAAATACACCCATGCTGCTGGTGTCGAAAGCAAACAAAGAGTGTTTTAGACTGGTCCATGATTTGCGTGCTGTGAATGACGTTATCAAAGATATAGAGTCAGAAGTGCCCAACCCCCATACAATACTGTCAAATATTCCCAAAGATGCAGCTTATTTTACAAAAATTGATTTAACTGCAGCATTTTTTTCAGTCCCCCTGAGTGTCTCATCTAGGGGGCTGTTCGCGTTTCAGTACAGAGGACAGTCGTATAGATATACAAGACTGCCCATGGGACTGAAATTGAGCCCACACATTTTTAACAAGGTTTTAAAAGAAGATCTATCAGACCTTACAGGAAAAGTTACCAGCGCAGTGCTGTGTTATGTAGATGACATCGCTATAGCAAGTGGCTCCTTAGAGGAATGTCACAGAGACTCAGTAACCTTGTTAAAAATGTTGGAAAAAAAAGGCCACAAGGTCGCTCTGAAAAAACTCTCATATTGTTGCACCCAGATTGAATATTTGGGGAGAGTTATAACTCAGGGGAAAAAACAAATCTCCCCCGCGCATTTGGAAGGAATTGCAAAGGCACCTAAACCAAGAACAGTTCGGGAAATGCTCATGTTTTTGGGTTTAACAGGGTACAGTTCGGATTGGGTGGACGGGTACTCGTTAATAGTAACACCACTGAGAGAAATGGTAAGGGAACAGGGGGCAGGAAATTTAAGTGAACACATTAAGTGGACTCCAACAGCGGAAGAAGCTTTTGTAGAAATTAAAACGGTACTGCAACAGGCCCCTGCTTTGACCCTACCAAATTATGAAAAGGGTTTTGAACTATACGTCTCAAGCCGCGGAGGGCACGCATGTGGTATACTCACGCAAAAAACCGGGATAGGGACTAGAGGACAGCCAATAGCATACTACTCGATCGGGTTGAGCAGCGTAGAGCTGGGTTTCCCAGAATGTTACCAAGATTTAGCAGCAGCATCTTTAATGTATGCAAAAGCATCGGCGTTGACCATGGGATATCCTATTGAGATAATAGCTCATCACAAACTCGTAAACCTGCTGGAAAAAGGTAATTTTGTTTTAACTCCGCAGCGTATGGGAGAATATTATAGGCTGTTGGAATACCCAGACGTAACAATATCCACGTGTAAGGTAAAAAACCCGGCTGACCTCCTCCCCCTCCCCACAGACGGTGAGCCACATAACTGCGAAACCGAGTCAGAAAATTACACAAAAATAAGACAAGATTTAAGCGCGTTCCCGCTACAAGACCCGGATATGGTTCTGTTTGTAGACGGTTCGTGCTATAGAGACGGTGAAAGCCTCAAGGCAGGCTATGCGGTAGTAGAATACAATAACAACCAATATAAAACGCTGGAAGCTCCACAATGTAAACAACCGTGTTCCGCTCAACTAGCAGAGCTAAAAGCGCTAACTAGAGCATGCGAACTGTCAACGGGCAAAGCAGTAAATATTTACACCAATAGTGCATATGCATTGGGCGTTGCACATTTGTTTTCTGCAGCATGGAAAGGAAGAGGGTTTAAGAAAACAGATGGCTCCCCCATACAACATCACGCACAGATCGTGGCCCTATTGGAGGCTGCTATGAAACCATCTCGGTTGGCAATTGTTAAATGCGCAGCTCATAAGAGTAATGATTCTTTTATTACATGCGGAAACAATGCCTCAGACCTAGCAGCAACAAAGGCGGCAACACTTAACCCTGGAGCAATAATGATAAATCTTGAAGTTGAGCTAAAAGTGTTAATTATAACAAAAAGTTTAGCTCGGCTGCAGGAAAAGACAACAAGCGGTGAAAAACAACAGTGGGAGTTGAGAGGAGCATGAAAAAATAAAACAGGGCTATGAAAAATCATGCAGGCCCATTAGTGGCCCCCAGTAGCCTGATACCGTTACTGGGAGCAGATGCACACGGTTTAGCCCACACAGAAGGGAAAAAGAAAAAAATGCACAGGAATATATCGACAGAGTGGAATTTTTGGTCTCCAAATACTCGACAGAAAATTGTAGCTTTCGCAAGAAAATGCATTGTGTGATTATTGTGATATATTAACACCAGTCAAAGGAAAACAATACTTGTTAGTAGTCGTCTGCAGTTATTCAAGATAGATTGAAGCAAGATTTGAAATCCCAGACATTATAAGCTCAAAAAATGGACGAGAATTTGTTGATAAGACTGTAAAATACATTCTGCAAAAACTAGGTATGAAACAGCGTTTGGGTTGCGTTTATAATCCACAAATCCAAGAGCTGGTGAAACAAATGAACGGAGTCATAAAGAACGGAATCCTCAGAATAAGCATGACTACAGGCTTAAATTGGGTTGATGCGTTTCCAGTAGCATTAATGGCGCACCGCACAAGCGCACACAGGCGGTTAAAGTTAACTCCGCATGAGATCTTAACGGGGGACTTTTCCACACACCGTGTCGGCGCAAAAGGTCCTTCATTGGATCTGTTATCAGGTGACATAAAAGCATATGTTAAACACATGACATCAATGAAAAATATAATGCGTTCTCATCTTTTGTCTTTTCAGAAGAAAAAAGAGGAGAAAAAAAGGGAGACTGAAGTCTTAATTAAACCTGGAGATCTGGTGTTTGTAAACAACTGTGGTTGTTCAAAGATTGTTTGAGGAAAGAGAAAAGAAAGCTGAATATTTAAAGAGGTAGAAACATTCTAAAAGAAAGAGGTCCATACATATCCTTAGGAAGCTGAACATTTTGGTGTTTGTATGGTTAAAAATAGCTGAAGGTTTGAAAAAGTTGAAAAGAGCCAAAAAACGCATGAAAACGGAAAAATAAGCTTAATAATAAAGTTTTAGATGACAATAGTGTAAATGCTGGAAGCTCCAGCATTCACACTAACAAGTATTTTAACCAAGCTTTACAAATAAAGTAGGCAAAAGAAGACAAGGTTATTTATATAGCACAATTCAAACACAAGGCCACTTCAAGTGCTTTACAGGGGCAAGTTAAAAATACGTAAAAGTAGAACAGTAGTACATAACAGTAGGAGACATTTAAGAGCAAAATGAAAGAAAAGTAAAACATTTGAATAAATAAAAGTTCTGTTACGGTGTGGCAGACAGGCAGGCAAGCAGGACCCAAATGCAAGACATAGTAGCAAAAAAATAATTTATTAAGCTAAAGAAAGGTAACAAAAAAGGCCAACAGGCAAAAAGTTAAGGAACAAAAGGAACAAAAGTAACACAGTGAACAGAGAGAACACACAGGACAAAGACTCACCGACACGACAAACCATAATGCACAGACAAGAAACAAAGAAACACAAGAAGTATATATACAAGACGTAACGAGACACGGGTGAAACACATCAGGGACGGAAATAGCAATGAACAAGAGGAAAGCTAGACAGGACATGGGGAGAAAGCAAGACAGAGATACCAAAAAAAAACAGGAAAGCACAAAGACCAAGACAGGACAAGACAAACCATGACAAGAACAGGTTAAAAATATAAACAGAAAAGTTTTCAGATTTGAGAAAAAATAACTGAGGGTTGCAGCAGACCTCAAGTATTCTGGGAGCTTGTTCCAGATACTCGGTGTAAGACAACTAAAAGCTTTTCTCCTCGTTTAGTCCTAACTCTAGGGACTGTAAGTAAACCTGTTCCAGACGACCAAAGGGCCCTGGACGGGTCATAACGTATCAGTAGATCAGTAATGTATTTTGGGGTTACACCATTTAGTGTTTTAAAATCCAACAGAAGTATGTTGAGATCAATTCCTTAAGTGGCATGAAGCTAGGGTACAGTCCTCAGAAATGGGGAATGTGATCTATTTTTTTTTTTAGTCGTAGTAAGAATTTGGGCAGCAGCGTTCTGATTTAACAGAAGCTGCCTGATAGATTTTTTTTTTTTTTTTTTGAAAGGGCTGCACGGATACTGTTACAGGAGTCAAGGCTATTAAAAGAGATAGAGGCAGGGACAGAGATTTCTAAATCTTGCTGAGACATAAGTCTTTTAGGCTGAAAAGTATGTTCTCAAATTTACAGTAAAAAACAGTAAATCCTGTGGTGTTGGGTAAGGGATAAAATCTTTTGGATAACATCGTGATTAAATTAAAGATTTTTGTGAGCAACATTTTGAAGGTTTGAGAATCCTTTGGTTCTGTGATAAATGTGTAACATTTCTTTTTTCTCTTCTAGAAGCTGTTTAACTGAGACAGTCACTGGAAAAAATGATTACAGTACACTAAAAAAAAGTAAAGGTTTAGCATTGGTTTGTAGAGTTAGATAAAAAACAAATAAATCCCCTTTCTGGATAGTGAGATTTACTAGTGATAAGGACTATCTAAAGATTATCTAAAGTCTATACTAAGAGAAATTATTATGCTTGCAATTGGTTTTGGGGCACTAAAATTCGAAGGTTGTCACAGGTCACAGTACTTTTTCTCTGACCAAAAAGAAAATAAAATAAAAATGTATATAATATCAAGAAAAAAAGAAAAAAAGTATAAAAAGAAGAAAACGGAGTTGCCTGGAAAAGACAATTTACAAAAAAATATAATAAAAACAAATGGACGGAGATACAAAGAAGACACTTAGCCTGAAGCCTGCTCAGCTCAGCAGTTTCAAGTTTCAGTATGGTCTGAAGCCAACAAGCCCAAGGAGCAAAATGCATACCGGCAGAGAACGCTCTGCCAATGTCAGAGTGAACTACAAAGATGGAGGCGTGTATGCACGTGGCTAAGTAACACCGTGCCAAAAGTGACATTCAATGCCCTGTGTGGGGACTACAGGATGGAAAAAATACAAGGATGGCAAGTAACATGTGCCATAATGACATTGCTGACTTCTGACTTGTGTTCTAGGAAAGAAAGAGACATTGAAGGAGCCGACGTGAGGGGCTCCTTTGCTTCTGAACTGAAAAAGTGGACATTCCATCTGTAAAAGGAGGGTGGAATCCACTGTCCACTTAAAAAAGTGCAAGTACTTAAATTGTGAAAATTTTCTGATTAATGGTGTTTCCCCTAAATTTAGATTTGTGCAAGCAAATGGATATGTCTGCTTTGGACATAAACTAATCTAGTTATGCCTTTAAGACAACATAAGATTTTGTAAAAAGAAGTATGTAAGATTAAAAGTTTAAAGGACTATTTTGATAACTAATAGGTTTCCTCTTTTATGCATTGAAAAAAAAAAGCATGGTTAGGGTTATTTCCAAATAAAAAATACAACTAGTGTTTACCGTTTTCAAATCAATAAAAGATTGTGTTGTTGCTTTCTCAGCCAAAAAGAAAGCAAGCATGACTGAGAATTATCACTTTAATGATTTTTCAGACAGAGATTTAGTGTTTTAGATATTCCCAAGTAAAGAAGGTTAAAGATAACAAAGTTAATAAAGTTAATAAAGAATAGATATTCCCAAGTGAAGAGGTATTAAAAATATTGATGAAATAATTGTTGATTAAGTAGGATTTTGAACCAATCTTATTCTCACACTTTCAGGAATACCTGAGTTTTTTAAGGGGTTGCTCTTTACAAATGACCGATTCAAGGGAATTGGATTTTTTGAAAAAGGGGTTAGCATTCTAAATTTATTAACCGTTTTGGGGTTTTGTTGATAAGAGGGCTGGGAGAAAGCCACATGTTTGTTTGTTCCTGTTTAAGTACAATTGCTCACACAAAGTGAGTATCCTATTTTTAGCTGAATTTTTAACTTAATATGCTCTTTCTTTTTGTGTTTCAAATAGGAATTTGGAAAAGGAGGGAGAGGTTGAGAGAGCACATTAATTTAAAAATAATAAAAGTACATGTTAAAGAGTTTAAGAAAGCACGTTAATTAAAATAATATAGGGACAGGTTAAAAAAGAAAGGTAATGATTACAATATTATGAGAAGGCCACATAGAGAAAACACTACAACAAAGTAAGTTTAAGAAGAGAGGATGATCAAAATACTTAATATCCATTTAAGTTAATAAGTAAGTTATAAGTAATTTATTTAGGGTTCAGGATCAACACTCTTTAAATAAAGTAAGAACAAAACATACTTGTAGTGTGTTGTTAATGTCATAATCCATAGCTGTTCCAAAAAGTGTTACTGCACAGTTGACATCAAGTGTGATTACATTACAAGTGTTTGCAGTAATACAGTAAACCTAGGTAACATAATTAAGTAAGACAAACACAAACTCCCCAGAAGTTATTTAGAAGGTTGTGTCAGGAAGGGTCCTTCCCTATCTTTCTCTTTCTCTGTCTATATCCATCTTCTCTGATGGCCTCGATAAAAACTAGGTACAGAATCCTGCTGTGAACAATTGGGGAGATATCGTGCTGTAATCTGATGCTAAGCAACGCTCTCAACTCGAGCTATCAGCGTGATGTCACTGCCGTGTCCAAGTCGTGATGCCACAGGATGACTGACAGCCGAAACCGAGAGGGGGTCGTTTTCGCAACTATACAGCTCAACCCAATCCCAGCCAGAAACCAGGGGTCGTCAACTCGTCCCATCCAGCTGTCCAGACAACCCCACAGCCTGCAGGAGGGTGCCACCTGTCGGCCTGGAGGAGCAACTCGACACCGGTCGACGAGAAGTCCCTTCCAACAGAGAATCGAGATGCAGTCGTCAATGTCGTCATCTGGAAATTCGAGAGGGGTCGCTCTCGTCTCCCCTTCACAACGGATCCAGTGGCACAGTCATCAATACCCAGCTAAGGCACCAATGCATGGGTGCACTGGGCTTCCCCACAGCCTCCCCAGAAATGGGGGGGGGCTGTTGTGTTGTGCTTTTCGCACAGAAAGAATTGCCTGTTTAAGCAATTCTAAAAGTATGCTCGTGTCGTTTCTCGCAAGTGCGCGGGTATTTGCGGGACTGGACAATGGTCCGAAGAACGAAGACTGAAAGACATTGTGAAAGTCATGATATGCTGTTCAATTATTGTTATTGTTGTTGAATTTTAAGAGGGTCTAATAGGTTTTATTAAGTTTCATACTATATAGTTAACAGTGGCCACTGTAGGTTTATTTTGTTAAAGTTTATCATTTTTGATGTTTGATCTTTGTTGGGTTTAAAGGTTGTGCATTTTTCATGCTTTAAGGGTTAAATGTTGGAATTCGTTTGTGCACCGCATTTTTGCGGTGCAAGGAGGGATATGTAGGAATTTCCAACATATTTATGTTATCTTATATTAAAAGAAGTCAACACAGAACTTTGAGTTGATCAGAGTTTAGGGCAAGAAAGTCACAGGTCATACAGTGACCTTACAAACTGCAACAACAACTGTTGACACACACAGCACACAAACTGCAACAACAAGTAAGCAGACACCGGTCCCATGTTGAAATACCGGTCTTATAAATAATATCTGACATTAAGAAATGTTATCCAACCCTCACACACACTCACATACACACACCCCCACCACACTCTCACACACACACTCACATACACACCCAGACACATACACACACCCCCACCACACTCTCACACTCACACACACACACACACTTGCACACACACACACACACACACACATACACCCACACACACAGAAACACACACACACATACACACATACACCCACACACACAGACACACACACACACCCAGACACACACACACAGGTAGTATAAAGTTGAGGCCTTGCACTAGAATCGGGGCGTATGCCCGAGGAGACGGCTGCTGTGGGGGTTCCCCCCTTTACCCGGTTTCCCAAGAATAGGCCAGGGAATAGGCAAGATGAGTACAGAACTAGATATCTGATCCATTGTAACGTATAAGATAATACCTGTGTTGAATAGTAGAAGTGTCTACTAAGCTGATATCCTGTTATGTCAACCTTTGAATAAAGTAACCTGTTAGACCGATCTCCTACCCCTCCGTGTCTATCTTGAAGCCTGTTCAGATGTCTCCTCTCCCTCAAGTAATATCAAATGTAGTAAAACAAAATGGCCCACTCGGCCACGGTCAACACCACCTTGTTTACTACATGGGTTTTATTTCCTAGCAGATTTTGTAGAAAGTAATTATAATATCCATAAGTACATTTAATTTAGTGCATAATAGCTGAATTTTTTTTTTTTATTATTATTTTTTCCCTTAGAAAGGGTCTCATATATGTCCATATTTCTGCATATTTTGGACCAAGGCCTAGTGCCGCCATCTTGAAAGTGTCATAGTTGGAATGTCATCAGGTGCATTGTTTAGAAATTAGAATTGTTCTTGTCCTTGAAGGCCACTGTAGCTTCTGTTATTATTCGAAAGGGTTGGGGTTACCCAGGGAGCGTTGCATTCTAGAACTTTGTAGAACTTTCTTGATGATGTCATATTACACACTGCAGGTTTAAACCATAAATATCTCATTTCACATCCAGTCTGTATTGCTGCCGTCTCCATCTCCACAATACAGCCGTCAGTAAAATGTCCAAATGAGTTTATCGCCACATAATGTCTAGAGGTTTATGCACTGCTGCTGACTCAGAGTTAAAGGGGAACTTATCTCTTTGTCTTTTTGCAAATCTACGGTGGCCATGAAGTGCAAACAAAAAACAATTTGCCACAACATGACAGCGTTGGTGAGACTGAAAACCGTGTGCATGTGTGTCCCTTTCTGTGTCTGTCTGTCTGTCTGTCTGTCTATCTGTCTGTGTGTCTGTGTGTGTGTGTGTGTGTGTGTGTGTGTGTGTGTGTGTGTGTGTCCCTTCCTGTGTGTGTGTGTGTGTGTGTGTCCCTTTCTGTGTCTGTCTGTCTGTCTGTGCATGCGTGTGTGTGTTTGTGTGTCTGTTTGTCTGTCTGTCTGTGTCCCTTTCTGTGTCTGTCTGTGCGTGCATGTGTGTCTTTCTGTGTCTGTGTGTGTGTGTGCGTGCGTGTGTGTCTGTCTGTCTGTCTGTCTGTCTGAGTGCCTGTCTGTCTGTCTGTTTGTCTGTCTGTGTGTGTGTGTGTGTGTGTGTGTTGCTAACTCACTGACCTCCAGCTCAGTCTCACATCTGTTGATGTCGTCGGTGGACTGGTTGAGTTTCTCCAGTTCGCCCTGGAAGAGACGAAGATAACGTTATACTATCTAGAAGTATTGAAAAACATGGTAAATGGACTTGACTTATAAAGCGCTTTTTAGCCGATTTTCTCAGCCCCGAAGCGCTTTACATTTCTCACCATATTCACCCATGCACACACACACACACACACACACACGCACACACACACACACACACACACACCGATGGCAGTAGCTGCCATGCAAGGCGCTCTCTGAACCTTAGGGAGCACATAGAGACATTGCATTTTCTGGCCTTTCTTTTTTCATAAACATGTCTTTTTAAATACAAGGTCTTGACAGGTTTTTTTGTTCATAGTCCCAATTCAAATAAAGTAACATGACATTGAACATTAGCCCTAGATTAATGCCACTTATCATTTTGATTTAATTTAACTCTTACTTATACTGGATAGATCAATGGAGGTGTCTGTGTGTGCGCGCGTGTGTGTGTGTGTGGGTGTGGGTGTGTGTGTGTGTGTGTGTGTGTGTGTGTGTGTGTGTGTGTGTGTGTGCGTGTGTGTGTCCCTCAGTGACAATGATGTCGAGTCAAACAAATGCAAAGCAAAAACAACGATATGCCCATCACCTGTATTCACACACACACTCAAACACACACACACACACACGCACACACTCAAACACACACACACACACACACACACACACACACACACACACACACACACACACACACACACCTGTATTCTGGGGTCCACCTCCTCGTCTTCATATTCGGTCTCGTCATCGCTGCGTTCCTTGTCTGCGCGGTCCATGTTTGAAGCGAAGGGTCGAACCGGTGTGTGTGTGTGTGTGTGTGTGTGTGTGTCTCTCTCTCTCTCTCTCTCTCTCTCTCTCTGTCTCTCTCTCTCTCTCTCTCTATCGGTGCGTTTGTGTGTGTGTGTGTAAGGTTAGGCTACAATCGGATACTCACACACACAGCACGAACGCATTTGTCTCGCCTTGCGCTAAAATCACTGCTAGCCTTGATTAAAGCCCTATGAATGGATTTGTTGTTAAACGCGATAGACGGTCTTTTTTTACAGAAGCTAGGCTACATCCTTGGTTGCTTGTATATCCACCGGAGCCTGTAGGCAGTAAGCAGAGGCGGTAGCTCCTTCTCCCTCTCCCTCTCCACTGACTACGAAGCTGGAATGACCGAGATTTGCTTTAGACCGGGAACGCCCCCTTCTGTGAGGCTGTGTGTGTGTGTGTGTGTGTGTGTGTGTGTGTGTGTGTGTGTGTGTGTGTGTGTGTGTGTGTGTGTGTGTGTGTGTGTGTGTGTGTGTGTGTATGTGTGTGTGTGTGTGTGTGTCTGTCTGTCTGTGTGTATGGGGGGTCATTAGTGCCATGTGGCCTAGCGGTAATATTCATTAGACATTTATTAATAGAACCGATCAATGCCGCTGTGACCGTGACGTTGCTATTTTTAGCTTTTCTTTTTCATTACTCAAACACGCTACTGTAGCCTATTTAAAGGTGCAGTGTGTAAACGGTAACCTATTGGCGTTTTCAGAACAGACTTAGTATAAATTGTATACAATATTCAGAAATATGGGCAACACTAAATTGTAGTAACTACTACATAGCTATGCATTACCTACTACATACGTTTTTATTTAATGTTTTCAGTTCTACTACATCGACACAGCCTCCATATGAAAACAACCGGGGCTGCGACAGATATAAAAGCAAGAGGCAAGACCAAGGCGCAATGTTACGATGAAATAAATAAGTAAAAGTATTATATGTCCAAATGTGTGTGCCTAGTCTACTGCATGCTAACTAGATTATTTGTATGGTCAGCTGTAGTATGTAGAATAGAGAAAAAGAACGAGTATGAGATTTGGAACGTAGCCTAACTGTTCTGAGAATTTAAACGTTTTTTTCTGGCTCTCCGACTGCTAAAAAACAACTTTATTTTTGTTTTTGAGGCACTGCTCACATTATTGTTCCTATAAAACACTGGGACACATGAAGGTCATTTTATTTAACTTTATTAAGTTAGAAACTATACAGAGAAATAGGACGTGATGGAATTTGGGGCAATGATTTAATTACAAGTTGTTACATGCAGTTTAAGAATGATGCTTGAAAACACACAGCACACAGTCATGTCTTTCAAAATGAAAAATTAGCTTGGGGTGCTCCTGTGGCGTAGTGGATAGAGCGCATGCCATGTTTGCTCCGGCCTTCGTTGCAGTGGTCGTGGGTTCGGGTCCGTGGACCTTTACTGCAGGTCATCCCCCCTCCCTCTCTCTCTCTCTCTCTCTCTCTCTCTCTCTCTCTCTCTCTCTCTCTCTGTCTCCCCATTTCAGCTCTGTGCTGTCGGATAAAGCTTGGAAATGCCAAAAAATTATTAAAAAAAGGAAAAATTTGTTGAATTTAAAGGTGCAGTGTGCGAAGTGGGTAGGGTGTTCACCTCTGGTGTGCAGGGTCGGAGGTTCGATCCCCTGTCTCCCTGCCACATGTCGAAGTGTCCCTGGGCAAGACACTGAACCCCGAATTGCTCCCGATAGTTAGCTTAGTTAGCTTAGCACCCTAGTGCTAAGCCTACCCTGCGTGGTAGCTGCTGCTATCGGTGTATGAATGTGTGTGTGACTGGGTGAATGTGTACAAAAACAATGTAAAGCGCTTTGGGTCTGTGATAAACGGAGATATAGCGCTATACAAGTCCATTTACCATACCATTAGTTCCAGAGGAGGTTACATTCACAGAGCCTGCAGTTAGTTTAGAAAACATATATTTACTCTACATGTCATTCTTAGCAATGAATTATACTACAATCCTATCAAAACTAAATTATCTTGAGGAACCTGGAACCAAACGTATAAGACTAGAATATGTTTGTAAACCAAACTGTGGGCCCTGCTGCTGTAAACAACAACAGCAGTGAAACAGTAACTCTTCAGGTAGCTTTCTAACTTAAAAAAAAATGTTTTCCCTGTGAGGAAAGTTTGTTTATTCAGTTATGCGACTAAACCTTAAAAAAAAATCACTTCTCTGACGCACCCAAAGTTACACAGTGCACCTTTAATTGCAAGTACGATGTGTCTATAATTGATTAAATATTTGATTAGTTTATAAGTGAATTATCTGATTTTATTTTTTGTTTTTGTCAGAGTTACGTTCTCTTTATAGACTGTTGACTTCCTACTTTGAGCAGCAATAAAAAAAATAATAGAATTGTTCACAGTTTCCCAGAATAATTTGCGCTTAAACAAAAGCTTGTTTGTCGGCCTCAAAATGCCAGTAGATGTCACAGATTTAGCCTGAACTAAATGCACCCTAGGAACCCTGCTGTTTCTCCTAAGTTAATACAATTTACCTCAAAGTAATGCTTCTAGTTTACCGAGCACTTAAAGGTGGAGTCAGTCATTCTGGAGAGTGTGTGTTGTCGCGGTCATGTTGCTAGCTACGGCATAGGCCCCCCTTTGTTCACTCACCCTTTGTGCACATACCAGTTTACAGAGCCTAGGCTGTGTATTGACACTGGATTTTTCTTAAAACGCACACACAATACGGACAGGTAGCGGATCATGAGGAGATATTCACTGAACAGATCATAAACATCTTCAAAACGGAGCCCTCTGTGTGTGTGTGCGTGAGTGAGTGAGTGTCTGTCTGTCTGTCTGTCTGTCTGCCTGCCTGTCTGTCTGCCTGCCTGCCTGTCTGTCTGTCTGTCTGTCTGCCTTCCTGCCTGCCTGCCTGCC
>OX442353.1:32591464-32596464 GCA_949357725.1 Hyperoplus immaculatus | reverse complement strand
CCTCTTGCTTTTATATCAGTCGCATCCCTGTTTGTTTTCATATGGAGGCTTCGTCAATGTGACGTCACTTCACATGCGCACTGGATTGTGGGTCAGAATCGCCCAAATAGGATGCAGTTTTCAACACTAACAAACTTGGCCGGATGAAGTAGGACATCCGGGTACTTCTAACCATCCTAAATCTGGCCACAAGAATCGGGACATCCTAAATCTTTTTTCTACCATACTATATAGTAGAAAGCATGCGATTCAGAACGCAGGGATTATTTTTTAAAGTATAGTTTGAAATCAATGTTTCTAAATTAGATTTAGTTTAACTAACATTATTAAACATTAGCGCTGTTTAACACATAACAAAGTGTCTTCTCACATCCTAACTACAGAAGAAACACAGGTTAAAGGCCTACTTCACCGGTGGGAATATGAAGGTGTATTGAATTCTGAGATCCTATGTAGTATAAATGAGTAATGTAAGAGTGTTTCATGGTCTCACTGTCTAACCCTACATTTCTAACACTCTTTCTGCCTTTTCTCAGGCTAGGATGAACCAATTTAATTTTTTTTTGCACATTTATACTACATAGGATCTCAGAATTCAATACACCTTCATATTCCCACCGGTGAAGTAGGCCTTTAAAATTGAATCTGACTTATGATAAAGGGACTGACCGAACAGTAAAAAGTGTATTTCATCAGACATTGAATTAAATATATTTGATGATACGGTATATTCTAAAAATGGCTTCTCCTCCCACGACGTATGGGTCCGACAGAAGTTACGCACTGTAGCTTTAAAATAATTCAGTTCAACAGCTGATCAATAACTCATTGTGCAGAGTCAGACATTTATTAATGAGTAAAAAGTCAAATTAAAACACACCACAAGGTGTTTGTCTAAATACAGCTTTCAACAATTAAAAAAAAACACTTTTCCTCTAAATATCCAGTTATGGGGGCGCCCTTAGCTCAGTTGGTAGGGCGTCTCCCCCCTCCCATGGGCCTCGGCCAGCAGCGGACCCGGGTTCGATTCCAGCCCGCGGTCGTTCTCTGCATGTCACTCCCCTCTCTGCCCCATTTCAACTCTGTCTCTACACTATCAATAAAGCATAAAAATGCCAAAAAAATATCTTAAAAAAATATATATATATCCAGTTATGAAAAGCACAGTTAGACAATCATATTCAGAACAGGCATATTGTGATAGACATGAGCAAATCTATTTATACTGTGTATTGACACAAGGAAATTTCCTAGTCCTAAAATAGGGAATGAGATGCACACTCTCTGACGTGTAACTTTTGTGTGTGTGTGTGTGTGTGTGTGTGTGTGTGTGTGTGTGTGTGTGTGTGTGTGTGTGTGTGTGTGTGTGTGTGTGTGTGTGTGTGTGATATTGTGGGGACCTATGTTCCTTTGGGGAAAAAAAATAGTTTTGACAACACGCGTTCCCTAGAAACACTGACTCCACATTTACAACAAAAAAATCGTCAATTTATTTATTTATTTATTTTGTGCATTTTCAAGGTTTACAGATTAAAGTAGTGCAGTGTGTGTGTGTGTGTGTGTGTGTGTGTGTGTGTGTGTGTCACTTCAAGTCCTTCTCACACACCCAGTAGTGCCACGCATCACAGGCAGACTCAACCCACTGGACAAATGTGTCTATTCCTTCAGATGTGTCTATTCCTTCAGAATAGACACAGAATGGAGGGGCTACATATGGATCCAGCTTGATCCTGCCACTGAGAAACAACACACAACATTTAACATCATCAATTGTCATCTACATCAGTCATGACCATGCAAAGCAATCTTGTATTACACGCATACATCTATCTGTCTGTCTGTCTGTCTGTCTGTCTGTCTGTCTGTCTGTCTATCTATATGTCTATCTATCTATCTATCTATCTATCTATCTATCTATCTATCTATCTATCTATCTATCTATCTATCTATCTATCTATCTGTCTGTCTGTCTGTCTGTCTGTCTGTCTGTCTGTCTGTCTGTCTGTCTGTCTGTCTGTCTGTCTACAGTATCTATCTATCTGTCTGTCTGTCTGTCTGTCTGTCCATCCATCTATCTATTTTTTTAAGAAAAAAGACTTACTCATAGTTCAGTGTGCTTCCGTCCAGCCATTTCCATGTTTTGAATCGCTTGGTTCTCTTCGGCTTGAGACCGATCCACACACGAGATCCATCATTTAGAACGCTGTGAAGAGCATCCTGTAGATAGATAGATAGATAGATAGATAGATAGATAGATAGATAGATAGATAGATAGATAGATAGATAGATAGATAGATAGATAGATAGATAGATAGATAGATAGATAAGGGCTGAGGGTGCCCACTGAGGCAAATGTCTTTTTGTGATATTGGGCTATACAAATGAAACTGACTTGATTTGATTTGATTTGATTTGATCCTCTGGTTGCTGCTGGCTTTGTTCACTGTCATCATGATCGTTTACTTCATCAAAAGGTTATTATATAAGGTATATTATAATTATTGAACAAATAATATAAAATAAAATGTATTTGGATTTTCTTTCTGTCCACGGTAAAACAAGAGATTTGTTTTGTATTAATATTGATAACTTATTTACTGGCATAATTACATTTTAATCATGTTGCCGACACATGGACAGGACTTCTACCTGTAACACAGTGTTTTCACAGTATTTCTTCACCTTATTTGAATAGATTTCTAATCATTCTAACATTGGGGACTGAGTCCTATCTTAAAGCTGGGGTATGTTATTTCTGATTGGTCAAAATTAACATGAGCTGTACACTTTGACCAATCAGAGCGAGGCTGTTGGGACTGTCCATTCACTTTGGCACGACTTTGTTGGTGTAGAGCGTGTCAGGGAGGGACCATAGGGGAGGGACCAAAGAGAACAAGTGGAGCGGTTGAGGTATTTGGATTCGAATCTCTATCCCAACTGCCATTTTCTCCCCAAATCCTCCACCCCAGCTTTAAGATAGAGCTGAATCTGTCCTTTAACAGTGTCTAGATGGATGCAGGTACATTTAGTATTTAAAGGCCCTGGCAACCCAGAGACCTAAATATATGACATTAATATTGTGTTTCTCTACAAGCTGTTTACAGTTATCCAATTAAAAATTTATTTTCATAAATATTATAAAATTTTGTCTAAAAAACTGCTTTTTTGCTGTCTAGAACATTTTGCAGGGCGGTGTGGGCGTGGCCAATAACGTTCTGTAAGGGAACGTTCTCTCACTCACGGTGCTGAGCAGGTTTAGCCCAGTTCAGACCAAAGATTCACCACACAACGAGACGCAAACTTGAAAATGTTGCAAATGCTCAATGAGCCTGACTGGAAGTTCACACTGCTGCACGGGCTGCGACGGTAGCTGGTTTCCCTAGCAACAGTGAATGCTTTGGCACAGCTGAGAGCGCAGCTCAGAATCACTTGCATCCTGCTAGAAAGTAACTTATTATTATTAGTCTATAGGCTAGCTTTGCAATTAGTTGTATGCTATTTTTTCCCCACCACAACCGCAACCTATTTAATTGAAACAAGTGTCTGTGTCACAATGAAAATATATAAAAATATCTCTGTCTCATATATTGTTAGACTATCTCTTATTAGTTTATTTCCCATTTAACTTGCAAAAAATCCCCTATCTATTTCAGGCATATGCATTTTTAAAATCAGATTTTTATGTGGATAGGAGTGGGAATAGAGAGAGAGAGAAAACGGAGTCTGATTATGTTTCTCATCACGTGAGCTGATGCGATATAGGCTACGGTTCAACAGTGTGGAGACCCGCTGTTGAAGTACGCTACAGGCATAGCCGCGGAAACATATTCTCAGAAGGGAGTGCTGACAAAAAAGAAGCTCTGCCTAAATAATAACTCGCTACATTGATTAAAAAAAAATGCATCACCAATGCAATATTGTTACATGCAGCGGTGACACATGCCGTATTGGGCCGATTAGCCTATAAGAAGGGGTTTCCCCCTGGGAATAGGTCGTAAAAGGTCGGGTCGTTTTATATTCGGGGTCTAACATTCAGCGTCCAGTTATGGACTGACCGTTACCAGAGCGATCATTCAGCTTCAGGGCTTGTGTCCAACTTGTTTTTTATTTTTTCGGGTGGAGCACTGGCTGCGCACTCAGATGCGGCCGGACAGAGGTGTGTGCGCTTGGATAGAGAACGAAGTGACGAGAGGAAAAAGAGGCACGTGAAATGGCCCCACATCCCCAGCACTGAATTCAAAGCCTCGACTCATTATGTTGTGAGTCGACGTGTCAGAGGCATGAATCGGGGCAGCGATCGACGTCGCGCAGTCAGTTAGGAGACATGTCTCTGTTTATCAGGGCTCGGGACATGCAATCGGCTCGTGAAAGCATGTCCCCTCTACAACGTTAACATGCAGGAATCCCCGGTGATCATTTAGTCTTAAACCACATAGTTTTTCCGCACGGCGGCTCGGCGAGGGCTCACTGTGAACGTCACCATCACAGTGTTTCACCGGGGTGCGCGCTGCTTCGCTCAGACGGGGCTTTGAGTGTAGGCTCAGGCGCAAAGAGACAGTCTGTATCACTTGCGCGGCACCAGAGAGATGGCATAGAATTGTTTTTATAGTCTTTAAGAATCGCGTGACGTGTGAAAACAAAACTCCAAGCCAAAATTCGAATTTGAAATTTTCTAACGAGAAGTCCAATGTATGTTGGAGTGGAGATGCGTGTGAAAACGGCTTGTCATGCAACATTCGAATCAGGATTTTTCAAATGCTCGACCAACTGACATGGAAGTATGTTTGCGGGGGGTTGACAGTTATTCCTAAAACCTTTCATATACATATTTACATTCATTTTACTCCCCAAATAACATAGTTACAAGGATTTAGTGGATTTGGGTTGCCAGGGCCTTTAATATAATATTCTCATGACATTAATCATTCATTCATAAATACCTTTTGTGATTGATCATGTAGAAGCACCAGGCGAGCGTCCCGGCCCACACAGTCGTCTCT
>OX442353.1:32573964-32586464 GCA_949357725.1 Hyperoplus immaculatus | reverse complement strand
TTTCTTGCTAGCGCCAAAAACAGGAAACTGATGAAGTAAGTCGATTAAGGTTAAACCTCATTCACATATTTTCTCTCAGAAATTGGTCAACCTAGTCCTGGTGGTCCGATACAAAAAAAAAATCACTTAAAGGTGCTGTGTGTAATATGACATCATCAAGAAAGTTCTACAAAGTTCTAGATTGCAACGCTCCCTGGGTAACCCCAACCCTTTTGAATAATAACAGAAGCTACAGTGGCCTTCAAGGACAAGAAAAATTCTACATTTTAAACAATGCACCATGACATTCCAACTATGACACTTTCAAGATGGCGGCACTAGGCCTTGGTCCAAAATATGCAGAAATATTGACATATATGAGACCCTTTCTAAGGGGAAAAAAAAATTAAAAAAAAAATGTTCAGCTATTATGCACTAAATTAAATGTACTTATGGATATTATAATTACTTTCTACAAAATCTGCTAGGAAATAAAACCCAAAATCCTACACACTGCAGGTTTAAGACATCTTGTGAACGAGATATCTCATTAAGTTAATTTTTAAAAAATTAAAAATATTTTAGTGAGACAGTATTGACACCAACAGAGACAATCAAAAAACACAATTGTTTGTTTCAATTATTTTTTTATTTTCATGTAAGACCTCATCGTGTCATGTGAGGAAAAGCCACCGGGGATAAAGACAGACGTGCTTTAGCCTGCCATGATGCAGGGGTCGGCGATGTTGCATTGTGTTGCAAAATTTTTCACCTTCTCCTGCAAGATCTTGAGTATTAGCTTGGTGTAGTCGCCGTAGTTCTTGCACAATTTACCAGCGTTGCGTCCTTGCTGTGGAAAGGAAAATATAAAAAAATAAATGCCGATCTATGAAATGAAACACTATTATGACCTTGGTGCATTATTGTTCTTATTTACATGTTTCTTGTTGCTTGTGGGCTATATATAATATCTTCCTGATATTCCCAGAACGCCATATGCGATAGAGTGTCTGTGTATTTAGATAGTCACAAAATGATGCTCAGCCCTTAGTTTTTGGGTCTTTTGCCAAATGCATTAACATTAAACAGGGGGCTAAGTGCTTTGCTAATAGTAGCCTACAAGGCCAATTAATGCAAACTCATTTGACTTTGTTTTATCACCTTACTTATGTTCCAATAGCATATATGATGGGCTCCTGTTGAATCTGCCACATACCTGCCACGCAAACTTGACTTTGTAGCGCACGTAGGTAGCCAGGTGTTCACAGTTGTTGGTAGGGGGGAGCCAGTATCCACATTTTCCAATCTTCTCTTGGATGTTTTGTACTATCTGGGCGTCAGTTTGTTTTAAGTTGGAAAATTCGTCCCGGTCGAGGTAATTGTCTACCTCTGGATGCTCGTTGGGTTTCAGTGTGTCGAAAAGACAACCTGATAGTCTGATGTCCTTAATCGGACCTGTCATTAATGTAAGACAACAAAACTGTTAGGAAGTGCAAAAAATCAACTTGCCACTGTGTTTGTCCTGACAATTTGTCAACTGTGTTGTCCCCACTGATAATGGTGGAATATTTGCTCCCATTTGAGTTTCACTACACTTACCTGTGAAATGAAAGATGTTTTCCCCTCCTTTTCTGTCGTGCTTGCCATCTACCGCAATCGTTTTGTCTCCAACCCAGATGGCATAGTGAGTGTACGCAGGCCGACGGAAGGCAAGGATATCTCCAAACTTAAACTGTTGATTAAAGAATTGAAAATACTTTGTTTACCACAAAACAGCACAGCACAACATTTACAAATATGTATGTAAACATTGGAACGACTTCAGACAGATAATAATTATTATAATTATAATGTCGTCTGTGTAGCACCTTTCAAAACATATTACAGAGTGCTTCACAAGCAAACACATACAGGTGAAACTCATATTATTAGAATATCGTGGAAAAGGAATTGAGGCAAGAATTCATGCAAAAGGGTCCCACACCAAGTACTGAGTACATATGCATGATTATTCTTCAAATTTTCTGAGATTTTGAATTTGGGGTTTTTCATAAGCTGTAAGCCCTAATAATCAAAAGTATAACAAATAAAGGCTTGAAATATCTCACTTTGCATGTAATGAGTCTATATAATATTTTATTTTCACCTTTTAAGTTGAATTACTGAAATAAATGAACTTTTGCACGATATTCAAATTTTTTTGAGTTTCACCTGTAGTAAATGAAGCATGGTTGGTCAGTCAGACAGACAAAGATACACAAACATATACAATATATAGGTATAAAGATACCTTGAATAGGCAACATGAGTTAAAGCTACTTACGTTTTGAGGAGGAGCCTAAGGCAGGTTTTTGAAAAAGAAAAGAAAAACATTTATCTTAAAACAAATCAGAATTCAGTTCAACCCAGCAGTCTAAAAACAATGTAAAATACAAATTTTGAAGTCATACTTTCTTGGCATTAAATGCGTTTTTAAATAAAAATATATATAAAAAAATTCAAAATACGTAGTAAAGTTTAATCTACTTACAGGCACACCGTCAGTTTGTAGAACGGTGATCGCCAGCAGGAGGAGAACTCCAAACACGATCAGATTCCTCATGTTTCAAACTGTGGAAACGTAGAGAAAACATGTCACAATTAATCATGTTGAACTTAGACTGAACTGAAATATTGTTGATTAATTGGTTAGTCTGAAACTAGTGCAAATTAAGTCAGAATTACCAAAAAGGAACCAAATAATTTGCTCTACAGTGAGTCCATGCATGTAGCTGCCTGGGCCGCATGCAACTGTTTACAATCACTTGACTGGGCTAAGACATTTTACGTTAATTAATACCTTGAATAGATAAATCAATCAAATTGGTAATACAGTTTTTAACAACAAGTTCAAGTCAAGGTTCAAGTTAAAGTCTATAATAGGACTTCTGCCCCTGTCACAGAATGGTGTAAGTAGTGAGAGTACAGTGAGTAGTCCAGAGTTCTTACCTCGGTCAGGGAGATGGAGGAAGCCTGTGTGAGCAGAGGAGAGCGTCTCCTTATATCCTAATCAGAGACAAACACCCAGTAACACCCTGTCCTGCCCATATGAGTAACTCACCCCAAATTATCCTTTGAATGATGTAATAAGGTGTGTCAGAGGAGTGAAACATTTTCTGAGGTTTATTCTCATAACTGAATAAACAAACTTTCATCACAGGTACATGTGATCCCTGTATTTATACTTGTTTTAAGATCTACACACTGAGTGTGCTCTCAGATCAATGTTGTGTGAATGTCTATCAGTACATTGTCCTGTTTGTATGTTGAGCCACGTCGGAGATGATTTTCTGTTAGGACAGACAATAAAGTTTTCTGAATCTGAACACTGTTTGAAGTTAGAAAACTTCCTGAAAAGTTACTGTTTCACTGTTGTTGTTGTTGTTTACAGCAGCAGGGCCCACAGTTTGGTTTACAAACATATTCTAGTCTCACGTTTGGCTGATGGTGCCTCAAAATCATTTAGTTTTGATTTACAATGATATAATTACTCAATATTATAACATGTAGAGAACATATGTATTTGAAACTAACTGCAGGCTCTGCGAATGTAAACAAATCCTCCTCCCATGGAACTGCATAGTGCACCTTTAAAACAGGGGTCTCAAACTCAATTTACCTGGGGGCTGCTGGGATAGAATAGAATAGAATAGAACAGAATAGAATATAATACTTTATTGCCATTATACAATGAACAACGAGATTAAAATGAGCTTTTCCTTCAAGGTGCACAGAAAGACATCAAATCAAACTTTATTTATACAGCACTTTTCATACACAGTTAAGGTAACACACAGTACAGTTGGCCTATATGAAAATAAAATAATAAAACAGAACAATACCCCATACCCCCTCCCTCCCCCAAATCCCTCCCCACAAATCACAGACAGAGCAACACATTACATTCAGAAATTAAAGAAAATTTATACAACATCACTTGATATAAAACAATTAAAAAACTTTGATCATTATAAACATTTAAACAGGAAATAAAACATACATCCACAAACAACATTTGTACCAATAAATGTAGTATATTTATATTTATAATGACTCCCCTTTCAGTAAGGACAGAGGACATTTGAACTTTTAAACTTTAGCCTGCGCTGCATATTTTGCATTTTTTGCACATGTATAATTGCACACTTGATTGCTTTTTCTTTTAGCATAATTTTTGTTTTTTTTATCATATCATATGCACTGGCAGAGCTAGTATTTGTGTACTGTTATATACGAGTAACAGCTACTTATGCACTTATGCACAGAGACTATCCATACCACTTTCTCATCTTGGCTATGTATGTATGCTCATGTTTGGGTGGGGATAGGCCTATATGTGCTGTGTTGTGTTCTGTGTATGCTGGCTGCTGCTGTAGCATCTGAATTTCCCTGCTGGGATGAATAAAGTATATCTTATCTTATCTTATCTTAGTATGAATCTGGGGGAGTTATTCCACATGATATGATTCTTTAAAATGATGTGATGAGACGCATCCCACAGTTACAAGAAATGTGATGTAAGGCTTTGTCAATGACTGTGTGTCATGACATTCTTTGACCTTGTGTTAGAATCACATCTATAAACATCTGTATTACACCATCACATGACAAATGTTCATTAATCAGTTATCGGTCAATGTAATGATTCTTCCTCTCTAAACTGGCTGTGAAGAGATCTTAAAGGAATACTTCACCCATACGGAACCGGCGTTCTATCATTATAAAATCACTATTATAATATAAGGAATGAGGTTTTTCTTCCCTCAGTCTTCCCTTGGCCCAGCTGTCCTGTTAATCCTGTCTAACCCTACATTTTTAAAACGTAGGGTTAGACAGTGAGACCATAAAACACTCTTTTTTTTACACATTTATACTACATAGGATCTCAGAGTTCAATACACCTTCATATTTCCACCGGAGAAGTCTTTAACATACCCATACCCATTCATTTTGTGGATAATTGGTCTTCATTCTGGGACCGCTCTGACCTGCTATTTTGTCTAGGAACATAGGAGTCAATGAGTTTTTTGGGTACTTGAAGCGCGATTGATACAGGGATAACCCCCAGGAACTCTGAACCAAGAACTCTTCATCTATTCTTATACTCAGCCTGCACATCAAAATGCCTTAATACATCCAGTGACTGCATATTGCACATTGTGTAAATATTTAACTTCTCTACTTTTTCCTTTCAATTCTATCTTATACATCCTGTTTTATATTGTACAAGAACAATCCTTTGCACTACTTAGTATTCGGCAGGTCATACATGAGCTGGTGCGGAGGTGGAGTCAACTAATTTAGTTATGTGTTAAACCTGCAGTGTGTTGTTTAAAATGTTTAATTGTTCTTGTCCTTGAAGGCCACTGTAGCTTCTGTTATTATTCTAAAGGGTTGGGGTTACCCAGGGAGCATTGCATTCTAGAACTTTGTAGAACTTCCTTGATGATGTCATATTACACACTGCACCTTTAAACCATTTCTTTTAAATTACCATTCCCACACTGAGAGATCATAAACCAAGCCCCAATATGACCCTCACATGTGGGTTCAGAAATACTTGATCTCTTTCTATTAAACCTTTATTGATAAATGACTTGATTATTGAACATAAGTTAGATATGATTGGTCTGTGTGAAACATGTCTTCAGCCAAACTTTTTTCGTCCTCTAAACGAGGCCTCTCCTGCTAACTCCTCATACTCCCATGTGGCCCGGGAGACTGGACGGGGTGAAGGTGTTGCCCTTATCTATAAATCTATTTTCAACCTGACTTAGAAGAATGACTTTAAATGTGATTCATTCGAGGCTCTGGTAATGAGGCCACCTCCTGCATATCGGAACAATGGTTTTCATGGAGATGGTTTCAATTTGGTGGTGGTCTATAGGACCCCGGCCCATAGTCACAATTTTATAGAACAATTTAGTGACTTTCTCACAGATCTTATCACCCATTCTGATAGGATCCTAATTATTGGTGATTTCAATATTCACCTCAATAAGGCAGCTGATCCCTTAAGGAAAGCCTTTGTAAATTTCATTTAACAGTTATTGGTTAATGTAATGATTTTTCCTCTCTTCACACACACACACACACACACACACACACACACACACACACACACACACACACACACACACACACACACACACACGCACACACACACACCACTTGCCTAACCCTTACCCTAATTCCCTAACCTTGACCCAAACCTAAGTCTACCCTCACATTGTCTGTTATTGTTCAATCATATTCCATGTTAAATTGTATAATATTAACACAATCCTGATTTTGCCCTGTAACCAGTGTTGCATGATACGGAGGATTGTACTGCATTTCATAATATATCTTGATTGAGTTAAAAGCTTGTTGAACCTTGATTCTGCACATTCAGACTCGTAAAAGCAGGCGGAGGTAATGCGCAATTCACATTATTTTCAACCGCAGTTAAAACATCTAGCTCTGCTTTCTTTATAGGTCCATGGCTCTGACGTTGGTCGCCAAAAATGAAACCTTAATTATCATCCTTCATTTTAGTATGTCTATGTTAGACAGACAGACGGGCTGTTGTTACCGTCATTGGATTTTAAACTTAAAAAAAAAAATTATAAATTCAATGGTTGGTCAACCTATCAGCTACCGGTAGCTCGCGGGCTACTGGTTGGAGACCCCTGTCTTAGAGATATTAACTCATTAAAGGTGCACTATGCTTTTTCAGAGGAGGGCGATTTGTTTACATTCACAGAACCTGCAGTTAGTTTACAATAGATATTTTCTCCACATGTAATCTTTAGATTTTTATTTTTTTTTTTTTTAGGAACCTTGAACCAAACATAAGACTAGAATATGTTTGTAAACCAAAACTGTGGGCCCTGCTGCTGTAAACAACAACAGTGAAACAGTAACTTTTCAGGAAGCTTTCTAACTTCAAACAGTGTTCCAGGGATCACATTTTCCTGTGAGAAAATGTTGTTTATTCAGTTATGAGAATATACCTTAGAAAATGTTCACTTCTCTGACACACACAAAGTTACGCACTGCACCTTTAAATGGGAACTTTTTTGAGACCTTTTCTTGCTGGCGCCAAAAACAGGAAACTGATGAAGTCGATTAAGGTTAAACCTCATTCACATATTTTCTCTCAGAAATTGGTCAACCTAGTCCTGGTGGTCAGATACAAAAAAAATCACTTAAACCTGCAGTGTGTAGAATTTTGGGTTTTATTTCCTAGCAGATTTTGTAGAAAGTAATTATAACATCCATAAGTACATTTAATTTAGTGCATAATTGCTGAATTTTTTTTTTTAATTATTATTTTTTCCCTTAGAAAGGGTCTCATATATGTCCATATTTCTGCATATGTTGGACCAAGGCCTAGTGCTGCCATCTTGAAAGTGTCATAGTTGGAATGTCATCAGGTGCATTGTTTAAAATTTTGAATTGTTCTTGTCCTTGAAGGCCACTGTAGCTTCTGTTATTATTCTAAAGGGTTGGGGTTACCCACGGAGCGTTGCATTCTAGAACTTTGTAGAACTTTCTTGATGATGTCATATTACACACTGCACCTTTAATGGATGTTATTAATCCTTTTCTTGAGACAGTATTGCCCTTAAAAAACTCACAGACAAAAAAAAGACCAATACTTCTTTCTCCTCCTTTTATTTTAAATAAGACCTCACAGCATGTGAGGAGAAGCCGCAGGATTTGAAAGACATGTTTTAACTTCTGCAAAGATCAAACACTGTGACGGCGGTTATCAGGTTTGCTGGAGCATTCGCCGCACGTTGACCAATTCTCCTCGTAGTCTGAGGGGAGGGGTTACCCAGGGAGCGTTACAATCTAGAACTTTGTAGAACTTTCTTGATGATGTCATATTACACACATAGATAGTAAATAATATGGATGTAGCATCCGGGCTGACCTCAGTTATTCACACGGCATCCAATAATCCTGGTTTGCGCGCGTCGCCATTTTGTGAGGGGGAGGGTCGGAGGGAGATAGCTGACGTAAACCTCCGAGGCAAAGTGAGGGACAACGGGCGGAGAGCTGTCACTCAAGAGATCGCGCCAATACATTTTTACCTCCGATAAAATAAAAACTAGCGTGGTTCGAAAAAATTGTTGTCATGGAGATATGACCTAAACATACAGACTAAAATGGTTTTGTGGACCAGGCTGTAAATAGGTTTAATAAGACTTTGAAAACGGCATGTTTAACATTGGAGTCAATGAGAGATGGCTGTCTTCTGCTTCCACCCCCCTAGTGGCACTTCCGGTTACCACAGTAATCCTTATTGGATGCTGGTAAAAATCGCTGAGGTTGGGGCTTGATTACACACTGCACCTTTAAAATGGCAGACATATTAAAACACCGACCTCTAGTGGTCACCAGCAGTTAGTACAACTCATTTTCACTATTTCACTGTGTAGTATATTTTATAAGTTCATATCACATGAACATTGTTAATTTGATCATGTTTTAAAAAGTAATTTCAACATTTTCAGATTTCCTTGGATTGTCAAAACGCTTATGATGGACAAGAATTCTAAAAAAAGTTATGTTGACTTCGATTTATGAGATATTTCTGCCCTTTCTTATTCAAACAGTAAAATACACCCCCCCCCCCCTCCCCAGCACTTGCTCATTGTTTTCTCATTTTAAAATAGTCATCACAGCGTATAAGAAAGAGCTGAAGTGGACCAACTAACACTTATGAGCTGCTGAGACTCTGTTTTTAGAGAGAAATGTTAAATAAAAGCACACGTTGTATTGACTGCAGACAAAAGACTCAATAAGCAATATACATTTTGTTTTAGTGAGTATTTTTTAAGTATACTCAAATAAAAATGCAATGAAAGACCCATTTAAATGAATGTGGACGCATTGTAATGAGAATTTCAGCTCAAAATGTATTAACACATTAGAAATGAATTTGTATGTGTAAATGACACACCGTTCAAGTAAGAGTAGAAAATAATCTTCAATATTATGTGTGTGTGTTTTTTTTAAATAAATTAAAAACCAGAAGATTTTAAACCAGTTGTGTGTTTTTGTTTCCCCCTTTTTAGTGAGACAGTAAAGACTCTTTACACCAACAGAGACAATCAAAAACAAAGAATTGTTTGTTTCAATTATTTTTTTATTTTCATGTAAGACCTCATCATGTCATGTGAGGAAAAGCCACTAGGGATAAAGACAAGACGTGCCTTGCGTTCCAAATCACATACTTTTTTCTTTTTACTACACTACATACTAAAGTACAGAAGAGTTTTAGGGCCACAGGATAGAGAAAAAAAAATCAGATAAGGTAGATTTTTTTTCATTATGTCTAGAAATGTCAAGAATAAAAAGACGAATACTCCTAAATGCTATTGGAGTTAGTTAGGCATTTATGTATTTTCAGCATACTTCAATTTACCTGCATGTATTGGGGCATCCTAAATCTTTTTCTGGCATACTGAATAGTAGGGAAGTATGGGGATTGGAACGCAGACGTGCCTTAGCCTGTAGAGGAGGAGCAGGCCGCTCCGTCCTTGCATGGTGGTTCCACTGGATTAGGTTTCACCTTTTTCTTTTTCTTCAAGACTGCGAGTATCTTCTCCTGCAGTTCCCCAGAGTTTGTGCAGAGTATTCTACTTGCTTTTCCTTGCTGTGGACATGAGAACATAAATAAAAATAAATACCGCGTTCCGGTGGTGTAGTGGATAGAGCGTGTACCATATCCACTCCGGTCTTCGTTGCAGTGATCGCAGGTTCAAAATCCGACCCGTGGACATTTACTGCAGGTCATCCCCCCCCCCCCCCTCTCTCTCTCTCTCTCCATTTCAACTCTGTACTATCTAGTGTTGTGGCTACAGTTGAGGACACTGAGGTCATGACCATAAAGCTTGAAAATGCCAAAGGATAATCTTTAAAAATTAAGAAATAGTATAGCCACATACCTGCCAGGATAAACGTACTCCGTGGACCTTTACTGCAGGTCATCCCCCCTCTCTCTCTCTCTCTCTCTCTCTCTCTCTCTCTCTCTCTCTCTGTCTCCCCATTTCAACTCTGTACTGTCTAATAAAGCTTGAAAATGCCAAAAAATAATCTTTAAAATATAAAAATTATCTATCCACATACCTGCCAGCATAGACGTACTCCGTAGCGCACGTATGTTGCCAGATGTTCGCAGTTGTTGCGATCGGGGAGCCAGGTTCCACATCGTCCGATCTTTTCTTTGATGTTTGCCTCCATCTGAGCCTCGGTTAGTTTGAGAGATGCGAATTCTTCACGGCTACGGAGCTCGTCGAGGTAGTTGTCCACAGAGACCACGGCGCGGTCGGATGGTTTCAGTTTGGCGAAAATACAAGAAGCAATTTTGCCGTCCCTCCATACGTCTGTCAGGAATGGGAGAAGAAGAAGAAAAAAGTTAAAAAAATGCAATCTATTTAATTATTTTATTTAATTTTTTAAATTATTATTATTTTTTCGTCTTATCATTATAAATATATTGCCATTGCCAATGAGTATTATTATTATAGGATTGTTTTTGTTTTTTTGCTTGTTTTTTTGCTTTTTGACTGTGTGTTGTATAGGTGCAGGCATGTAGGCCTATGTACGCAGATATGCATGTATATATTGTATGTGTATATGTAAGTGCAAGGCAGGGATACCCATCCCAAATAAAAAGTTCAGCTTGACTTACCTATGAAGTGAAAGATGTTTTCTCCTGCTTGTCTTTTGTGCTTGTTGTCAACCTCGATATCTCTGTCTCCCACCCAGATGCCATAGTGAATGTACCCAGCCCGAGGGAAGGCAAGGATATCTCCAAACTTAAACTGTCGATTAAAGAATTAAAAATACACTTTAAATTTTACCACAAAACAGCACAGCACAACATTTACAAATACAGCTCTGGAAAAAATTAAGAGACCACTCAAAATGTTCAGTGTCTCTTTTTTTACTATTTATAGCCATATGTTTGAGTTAAATTAACATTTTGGTTTTATACTATAAACTACTAACAACATTTTATACCAAATTCCCAATAAAAATATTGTCATTAAGAGTATTTTAATTTTTTTTTTTCCAAAAAAGTAATGTAGAGATGAAGATTTAAGAAAAATCCAGACTGGTCTCTCAAAAAAAAGCTTTCTTCAATCTTCATCTCTACAGTACTTATTGAAAATGCTCTTCATTACAATTTTTTTTTTGGAATTTGGTAGAAATGTTGTCAGTAGTTTATATTATAAAACCAAAATGTTCATTCTACTCAAACATATGCCTATAAAGAGTAAAACGAGAGACACTGAACATTTGAAGTGGACTCTGAATTGTGAGTTTTTTTTTTAATCAAAAGCACGTTTTTGATAAAAAAAACAAAAAAATACACATTTATTTAAAAAAACAAAACAGATTTAATTTCAATTCAACCCAGCAGTCTAAAAATGAAAAATACATAATATGGTTTAAGCTTCTTACTGGGAAGGGGGGTGCCTTTAGCTCAGTTGGTAAGGCGTCCCCCTCCCGGGCCGGGCCCAGCAGCAGACCCGGGTTCGATTCCCACCCGCGGTCGTTCTCTGCATGTCACTCCCCTCTCTGCCCCATTTCACCTCTGTCTCTACACTATCAATAAAACATAAAAATGCCAAAAAATATCTTAAAAAAAAATAAAGCTTCTTACTGGGAGCACAGGCTTGGACAGCACACTACCGTCAGTTTGTAGAACGGTGATCGCCAGCAGGAGGAAAACTCCAAACACGATCAGATTCCTCATGTTTCAAACTGTGGAAACGTAGAGAAAACATGTCACAATTAATCAGGTTCATATTATTCAAATAAATGACGTCCAAGCTTCAGTTGTGCCCCTGTCACAGAACAGTATAACTTATTGAAAATTCTCTTAATGACAAAAAAATGTATTGGGAATTTGGTAGAAATGTCGTCATTAGTTTATATCATAAAACCAAAATGTTCATTCTACTCAAACATATGCCTATAAATAGTCACACGAGAGACACTGAACATTTGGAGTGGTCTATTAATTTTTTCCAGAGCTGTAGAGACAATAATATCCAATGCAATGAGTACAAGTCAAGGTTCAAGTTAAAGTCTAGTAAAGGACTTCTGCCGCTGAGACAGAATGGTGTAAGTAGTGAGAGTACAGTGAGTAGTTCCAGAGTTCTTACCTGGGTCAGGGAGATGGAGGAAGCCTGTGTGAGCAGAGGAGAGCGTCTCCTTATATCCTATAGAGACAGACACCTGGTAACACCCCCCCCCCCCGACACACACACACACACACACACACACACACACACACACACACACACACACACACACACACACACACACACACACACACACCTGGTAACACCCCGTCCTGCCCATATGAGTAGCTGGCCCCAAAGACTCATTTGAATCATTTAATCTGGATTACACACACACACCATTCCTTAAACTAATTTTTTAATCTTTTATTTAAACAGGTAAATCCCATTGAG
>OX442353.1:32561464-32568964 GCA_949357725.1 Hyperoplus immaculatus | reverse complement strand
TCTATTTATTTACATACATTCATCAGGTACAATACAAGTGTTGAATTAAAGCTGGGTATATGATTTCTGATTGGTCAAAGTTAACATGAGCTGTACACTTTGACCAATCAGAGCGTTGCTTCGATTCTCTGTTCTTATTGGCTGTTGGGACTGTCCATTCACTTTGGCACGACTTTGTTGGTGTAGAGCGTGTCAGGGAGGGACCATAGGGGAGGGACCAAAGAGAACAAGTGGAGCGGTTGAGGTATTTGAAGTCGAATCTCTATCCCAACTGCCATTTTCTCCCCAAATCCTCCACCCCAGCTTTCAAAGAAAAGTCACAAAAAAACAAACATGGGGTAGGCCTATGAATTAAAAATCATTAAAAGTCGAAAGCAAAAAGGCTATAGAAAAAAACCACAACATTTAGGAGCAGCATTCATTTATTTTTTATTTTATTGTTATTGTGTATTGAAACCTAAGCTGTGTCTGAAATCGCGCACTTCTGCACTTACACTTACTTTTTGGAGTGCACTTTGCGCAAAACCGGAGAGTGTGCCAAAATGCAGTGCACTGTAAGTTCCTCGGTCGTGCACTCAAAACGGTCTAAAACTTGAGTGTAGAGCGATGGACACTTTCCACACTCAACGGCCGCCATCTTGCCTACGTAACAGAGAGGACGGGGCATTCTAATCAAAATAGAGGAGCTTGAAGCAACGATGGAGGCGGACGCGCTCTACAAAAGTTGAATTACACATTGTTTTTGTCTTTCCGCGACTAATGTGCCTGTTTTGGCTATCGGTAACGCAAGCAGAAAAAAATACCACCGAAGAAGAACCGTCAAAATGCAAAGTCATTTCCGGTAGGTGCGCGACGGCAGTTGGGACAGTGCACTGTAGAAATGAGAGCACTGCGCCTATAAGTAAGTGTACTGTAGGGATAATAAAGTGCACTCAATGTAAGTGCACTTACGTAAGTGCGCGATTTCAGACACAGCACTACAGTGTGTAGAATATTGGGTTTTATTTCCCAGCTGATTTTGTAGAAAATAATTATAATATCCATAAGTACGTTTAATTTAGTGCATAATAGCTGAAAAAAATGTTTTGAATAATTTTTTTCCCCTTAGAAAGTGTCTCATATATGTCCATATTTCTGCATATTTTGGACCAAGGCCTAGTGCCGCCATCTTGAAAGTGTCATAGTTGGAATGTCATCAGGTGCATTGTTTAAAATTTAGAATTTTTCTTGTCCTTGAAGGCCACTGTAGCTTCTGTTATTATTCTAAAGGGTTGGGGTTACCCAGGGAGCGTTGCATTCTAGAACTTTGTAGAACTTTCTTGATGATGTCATATTACACACTGTACCTTTAATGCTTATTTTTTCTTTTTCATTTCTGTACTTTACTTACTCATATCTCTTCAGGTGCTGACGAAGATTATGGATCTCACGCCGGAAGACGACGGACAGTATCAATGCAAAGCTGTGTGTGAGAACGGGGAGACGGCTATGGGGCATATCATCACCATCAACGTTCAAGGTAATATATATATATAGGTCATTTTTTGTAGGATAATATAGTAGATTTATTTTGTCTTCCCAGCGTCTGTAAACTTTGTCTAAAATAGTTAAAATAAATAAAAATTATACTATATCAAGGCTGGGTGTCTCTATTAGCTTTTAAAAAGTCTGATTTTTAAAATTTAAAAACCACTATTTATTGACATTTTGTGAATACATTCTACATAATTTTTTTTATTAAGGCCATTTTAGATGCTGCACACTGAAGCCTTGTTCTGTTTTGTCATGTCTCTCTTGCAGGTTGAAATATCTGACTGATTCGGATCTGTTATCAAAGGATTAAGATATATAGGAGTTCAGCGCTTAAACCTGCAGTGTGTAGAATTTTGGGTTTTAGTTCCTAGCAGATTTTGTAGAAAGTAATTATGATATCCATAAGTACATTTAATTTAGTGCATAATAGCCGAAGAAAATGTTTTGAATTATTATTTTTTCCCTTAGAAAGGGTCTCATATATGTCCATATTTCTGCATATCTTGGACCAAGGCCTAGTGCCGCCATCTTGAAAGTGTCATAGTTGGAATGTCATCAGGTGCATTGTTTAAAATGTTTAATTGTTCTTGTCCTTGAAGGCCACTGTAGCTTCTGTTATTATTCTAAAGGGTTGGGGTTACCCAGGGAGCGTTGCATTCCATATTACACACTGCACCTTTAAACCAACTGCTTATATTTTCCACCATTTTTGTAACATTTTATGTGAATTTGATTAATTGAATAAAGGCAATATTTCACTAAAGGTCTATTCTTTCCAAAGTAAAATAAATAAAAATTGTCTGCTTTTTTTACTGTTTTAGATTATTCTTATTCATGGTAGTAAATCATATAATTCAACACACAAGCAACTATATTGTTAGTCTCGTTATTTTCATTGCAGACACTTTTACATCACTGTCTAATCTTGATGTATTTCTTTGTTTTCACTTTCTCTTAAATGCAAAATTCTAATGCTGAAAAACTTGCGGATGTGTTTTTTTTTGGGGGGGGGGACGAATTTTGAGATAATGTCCGTTAAAGATGGTTGTATAGTAGAAATATACAGACGCAAACAGACAAGGTTTAGTCAAATAAACACCTAAATGTACAGTACATTTTGGACCTTTTGATTTATACTAGTATGAAAGAAGACATGTTATGGAAGATAAACAGACAAAAATCTCAAAATTGACCAGTGCTTGAAAAAAAAATAGTTTTTGCATGCCATGTCTCACCTATATTTCTATGTATGTTACAAATGATATAATTCAGCACACAGGCATTAACTACAACTAGTAACGTAGCTGCATTGCTCAATAGCCCCAAAGAATAACCCATTTGAAAGAGTAATTAAGTTAAATAGGCTATATGGAAAATAATTATATTGTTAGTCACGTAATTTTCATTGCAGACATTTTTACATCACTGTCTAATCTCGATGTATTTTATTTGTTTTTACACTTTCTCTTAAAGCTGCAGTGTGTAGAATTTTGGGTTTTATTTCCTAGCAGATTTTGTAGAAAGTAATTATAATATCCATAAGTACATTTAATTTAGTGCATAATAGCTGAAAAAAATGTTTTGAATTATTATTTTTTCCCTTAGAAAGGGTATCATATGTCCATATTTCTGCATATTTTGGACCAAGGCCTAGTGCCGCCATCTTGAAAGTGTCATAGTTGGAATGTCATCAGGTGCATTGTTTAAAATTTAGAATTGTTCTTGTCCTTGAAGGCCACTGTAGCTTCTGTTATTATTCTAAAGGGGTGGGGTTACCCAGGGAGCGTTGCATTCTAGAACTTTGTAGAACTTTCTTGATGATGTCATATTACACACTGCACCTTTAAATGCAAAATTCTAATGCTGAAAAACTTGCAGATGCGTTTGCATTTCGAGATGTGTCTGTGAGTGGAGGTCTGTCTGCACAAGCCAAACCACAGGACAGGAAACAGTGTAGGCTACGGCGTAATGTTTCGAAACTGTCTTTAGAATATAGCGCACAGTCAGGTTGAAGAGGTGTATCTGTGTGTTATTTTTGATATACTTTGTTTTGGGAGCAAAAATAGGTTATTGTCTTACTGCTATGGTTCACGTGTACAGCATCCTACACATTCTCTCTTTAGTGTATTGAAATTTGGTTTTGGGAATAAACTACAGTTTCCCCAATATTTTAAAATTAGTTTGAAACTATGAAAGAGTAATTTAAAGCTGCAGTGTGTAGAATGTTGGGTTTTATTTCCTAGCAGATTTTGTAGAAAGTAATTATAATATCCATAAGTAAGTTTAATTTAGTGCATAATAGCTGAAAGAAATGTTTTGAATTATTATTTTTCCCCTTAGAAAGGGTCTCATATATGTCCATATTTCTGCATATTTTGGACCAAGGCCTAGTGCCGCCATCTTGAAAGTGTCATAGTTGGAATGTCAACAGGTGCATTGTTTAAAATTTAGAATTGTCCTTGTCCTTGAAGGCCACTGTAGCTTCTGTTATTATTCGAAAGGGTTGGGGTTACCCAGGGAGCGTTGCATTCTAGAACTTTGTAGAACTTTCTTGATGATGTCATATTACACACTGCACCTTTAAGTTAAATAGGCTTTATATGGAACATAAGTACATTGTCTGTCACGTAATATTCATTGCAGTCATTCTACATCGCTGTCCTAATCGTGATGTATTTTCTTTGATTTTTACTGTCTCTTAAATGAAATTTCTAATGTCTAATCTTGATGTATTTCATGCCTCTGTAAAGCACTTCTTTGAATGGCCTTGTGTCTGAATTGTGCTATAGAAATAAACCTGCCGTGCCTTGCCAAAAGAAAATTATAATTTAATGAAGATAAAATAAAAAATAAAAAAGTTATACATTATACAGTATATGCATAAAAGAAAAGGAAAGGTATTCTTGTGTGCCATTGTTAAGGGTGGAGAACTTATCCTGTAGTCTGAACTTGAGAATTGAGCAGAGTACACATGGTACTGTTAGATGTGGTGTGAGTCTGTTTAGGCTGAGCAACTTGCAAACCGCCCGCAGTATACAGTAGCTTCCTGTTTGAGCGAGTGAGTGTGTGTGTGTACGAGAGTGTGTGTGTGTGTGTGTGTGTGAGTGTGTACGTGAGTGTGTGTGTGTGAGTGCGTGTGTGTGAGAGTGTGTGTGTGTGTGAGAGTGTGTGTGTGTGTGTGTGTGTGTCTGTGTGTGTGTGTGTGAGTGTGTGTGTGTGTGTCTGTGTGTGAGTGTGTGTGAGTGTGTGTGTGTGTGTGAGTGTGTCTGTGTGTGTGTGAGTGTGTGTGAGTGTGTGTGTGTGTGAGTGTGTGTGTGTGTGTGTGTGTGTGTGTGTGTGACCCACTGTTAACCTGCGGGGGCCAATCTTTCAGCAGAGAACCACAAGTGAGAGGAAGGTGTGAAAATGCCACTCCTATACCTACACCAATTTAATTTTATTTATTTTTAATTTTTAATTTTTTTTTATTAACCTTTATTTTTCCAGGAATATTCTCATTGAGATTCAAAATCTCTTTTCCAAGAGAGTCCTGGCCAAGAAGGAGAAGCATAAAAACATAAACGTTTCACATTAAAAAACAAAATTTCACACTTAAAACAAGACACAAAACACAATAAAAAATTTAAATAAAAATCACAAAGCATCAATCTCATTGGCAGTGAGTCAGTGTTCAGTAACCGGGCATGTACAGTTTGCGGTTAAATGGTCCTTAATCCTGCTTTTGTAATTGTTCATGGTGATAAACGATTCAAGTTTAAGGTGTTCCTGTAGCTTCCACCATGATGAGGGGGCAAAAGATTTAAAGGCACTTTCACCAAACGCAGTGCGAGTCCGAGGAACGTTGTACATAATTAATGGGTGTATGCATTTACCCAGCTGTTTCTAAACTATTATAAACCAACATTGACACCATACACACAATAGCTATCTTTAAAACAATATGCACATATGTACTGATGTATTTAAAATGTTGTCAAGGAAGAACAACAGGAGGAGTGAGACACTTTCGTCTAATGAAAAATTATTTTATTTTTGAAAAAGTCATGATGAGGATTTGTGTGTAATTATCTGCCTCTGTGGATTTTTTTTTAATTCGACCAAAATGAGACACACACACGCAGAGTTAGGACTAAACACACACACATACCTGCACATACCCACATTCGCCTCATTGATTGTCTGTTGTTTGCTTGTTGAGAGAGTCTGATAATTTTTAATTATTTATTTATGCTGCTTTTTTAACACTGTATGCACTAGTGAGAAACGACATTTCGTTTAATTTTCTGTATGGAAGTACAGTCTGTTGAAATGTCAATAAAATGAATCTTGAATCTCAGGGTTGAAGCTAAAGGTAGTTTGAAGGGGGGAATTGTGACATCTTGTGGAGATATATATTATATGTCTATGGTTACAGCCGTAGGGTGAGTGACCCCTCTCGCTGCGAATAGAGGATCTTTGGTTTCTGTTCTGGTTTGGCGGATACACCAACGGTTTCGTCGAGTGAGTGACCGCTCTCGATTTCAATAGAGGATATTTGGCTGGCTTGTCTGTTTGGCGGTTAGAACAACAGCTTCAGAGTGACCGCTCTCGCTTCGAATAGAATAAAGGATCTTTGGCTACTGTTCTGGTTTTGCGGTTACAGCCGTTGAGTGAGTGACCCATCTCGACGCGTATAGAAGATCTTTGTCCCCCTCTGACTCACGCTGTGTGACTTCTTCCAGCGCGGTCGGTTGGTCTGTCGGTCGGTTGGAGGTACAGACAGCGGGCCGAGATGGACAGGACGGCCGTGGTTAAGGTCGGGGCGGCGGCCAGCGCTAGTGTCTGTGCCCTGTTCGGAGGAGTGGTGCTCGCGCAGTACATAGTCGCCAAGAAGAAGCGCGCGGGCAAGAAAACCCGCATCATAGAGATGGTGAGTGAAGTGAAAAAAGAAGCCCTGACAGAACTACAGAACTAGACACACTGCGCATGCGTCAAGACCAAAGGCAAAATTAGATAAGCGACAGGGCGAACAGGAAGTGTCGCCTTCAAAATAAAAGCACATAGGCTACCCGTTGACAGTTAGCTAATTCAAACCGTAACAAATGTAAACACAAGTTTTCTAGTCGTGTAAAGTGAGCACGAGGACAACATGTCATGGACAATCAAACGGTTACTAGAGGGTTTCTCAAGAGTCTGTTAGTATTCTTTTAAACTAGGCTATTAGTAAGTGTTCACTCCCTGGGTAACCCCACCCCTTTTGAATGATAACAGAAGCTACAGTGGCCTTCAAGGACAAGAACAATTCTAAATGTTAAACAATGCACCTGATGACATTCCAACCAACATGGATGCCTCCATAAGACTTACCCGCTCAATGTACAAAATGTAATATTAATATTTGTAATTCTCCGCTCAGGAGGATAATTCAGATTATTGGCAGAGGTGATTTTACACCAATGAGGACATGTTTATGAATGAGGATATTGATTTTTAGCTAATACATTACTTAAAATGTTACACAGTGCCCCTTTAACTTTATTTTGTGTGATGCATGAACAGCCATGCTAGTTGTAATTGTAATTGCTGTAATGCAATTTGATTTGACCCGAATAGATGAACCAGGGAAGGGGTTAAATCCATTGTTATTGGATAGTTTGCATCTAAACCTATGCAGAAGCGACTCTCAGGTTCAACATATTTCATATGCTTTTATACTGAAAATCTCTTCTGGACACGTGTCACCCTTGCTCTCGGTAGCTTGACGGCGGTGTAGCTCGTTCCCTAAAACAGCAGCTGAGTGTTTAGAGGTCATAAGCTTATATACTATCTATGGTCATAAGCTAGCTGATTTACTCCCACAGAAAGAGCAGCGGCGATTCTCTGTTTGCCACTAAAAAGCTTTGACAGATGTGCTGAGCCACTGTGTGTGTGTGTGTGTGTGTGTGTGTGTGTGTGTGTGTGTGTGTGTGTGTGTGTGTGTGTGTGTGT
>OX442353.1:32546464-32548964 GCA_949357725.1 Hyperoplus immaculatus | reverse complement strand
TTTTTTTTGCCTGTTTCTTTGCGGGGGAACTTAAATTATTATTATTTTTTTATTATTTATTGGGTTTTTCATTTTTTTGAACAACAAACACACATATACAGGGAACAGGTGTCTCCGGGTATAAATAATCTATCTATCTATCTATCTATCTATCTATCTATCTATCTATCTATCTATCTATCTATCTATCTATCTATCTATCTATCTATCTATCTATCTATCTATCTATCTATCTATCTATCTATCTATCTATCTATCTAAATTCTAAATGGTTGTCCTTCTCCTTGCTGTAGACATCATTGATAACTGCAAACTGGTGACAGACGAGTGCAGACAGAAACTGCTTCAGCTGAAGAATAAATATTATCCGATCGAGATCGACCCGCAGCTCACTATGGAGGAGAAATACCCCTTCATGGTGGAGTGGTAAGACTGAGACTGACACACACACACACACACACACACACACACACACACACACACACACACACACACACACACGGACATATACATACACACACATGCAAACATATACTGTACACACACACACACTCAGTCTCACTCACTCACTCAGTCTCACTCACTCACTCACTCACTCACTCACTCACTCACTCACTCACTCACTCACTCACTCACTCACTCACTCACTCACTCACTCACTCACTCTCTCACACACTCACTCACTCACTCACTCACTCACTCACTCACTCACTCACACACCCTCACTCACTCTCTCTCACACACACACACACACACACACACACACACACACACACACACACACACACACACACACACCTCTACCCATGGTTCTTAATGTGTTTTCAGGTATTTCAAGTCCCACACTCTCCTGGTGGAGCAGCGGCTAGAGAAAGACAAGCTGCCTGAGGTGGTGAGGGATTCTGACGCAGCACTCAGGTACGTTTACATTGTTATTCATATTACGTCATATTCTAAAGATGGTATTCTGGTCGCATTGACATGTCAGTGATGGTAAATGGACTTGTATAGCGCTATATCTCCGTTTATCACAGACCCAAAGCACTTTACATTGTTTTTTTTGTACACATTCACCCAGTCACACACACATTCATACACCGATAGCAGCAACTAAGCTAACTAAGCTAACTATCGGGAGCAATTCGGGGTTCAGTGTCTTGCCCAGGGACACTTCGACATGTGGCGGGGAGACGGGGGATCGAACCTCCGACCCTGCACGCCAGAGGCGAACTCCCTACCCACTTCGCCACTGCCGCCCCCGTAATGTGCTTTATTGACAGGTGTGAAGGGCTTTTATTCCCGTCTTAAAATAGATCATTATTCTTGGGGTGATGTTAACCGTACTTACAGCTCAGGAAAAAATCCAATCGCTACACCATGAGCACCCCCTAGTTACTGTAGGATCAAAATGAATCCAACAGTTATATTTTACATCATCCTACACTGTTTTTATGTGTGTGCAAAACAATAAAAAACATGATGTTATTGCTAGTTTTTAAGACATTTTCAACCCAATGCCACTGATTTCACTGGCTCAATCACCCAAACAATATAGTTAACGTCTGTCTTTCTCCCTCTGTGCCACAGGGAGGGTTTTGAGCATAATGAACTGATATATTTCTCCCTCTCTGCCACAGGGAGGGTTTTGAGTATAGTTAATGTCTGTCTTTCTCCCTCTATGCCACAGGGAGCATAATAACTGACTGTATAGTGTATATATTTATTTTATGCCACAGGGAGGGTTTTGAGTATAGTTAATGTCTGTCTTTCTCCCTCTGTGCCACAGGGAGGGTTTTGAGCAGTTCTTTGACCGGCTGCAGCAGCACAGTGTGCCAGTCTTCATCTTCTCAGCGGGTCTGGGGGACGTCCTGGAGGAGATCATCACACAGGCCGGGGTCTACCACCAGAACGTCAAGGTGGTCTCCAACTTCATGGACTTTGACGACAACGTGAGTACAGCTGGTAAAATGGTGGCGTTTTTTTCTATTTTTTAAGATTCTTTTTGGCATTTTCAAGCTTTATTTGATAGTACAGAGTTGAAATGGGGAGACAGAGAGAGAGAGGGGGGGGGGGGATGACCTGCAGTAAAGGTCCACAGGTCGGATTTGAACCTGCAACCATATGATACACACTCTATCCACTACACCACCGGAACGCCCCGGTACAATGGTGTTTAAAAAAAATAATAATTTAGATAATTTTTGGGGCATTTTTGCTTCTCTTATACAGTTTTGGAGAGAAAGAGATGAAATGGGGCAGAGAGGGAAATGACATTCTCAAAAAGGATAGGATTTTAATTTATTTTGTAAACTCAGTTTATAATCATTATTAACATTTATTTTCAATCAGATTTTTATTGAAGCTTATTGAGACGCCCAATTTTGATATCATTTATTGATGTAACAATCTGTTTCCTCCCTCTCCTCCCAGGGCGTTCATTTTAAATAATCTTAATTATAAATAAATAATTCCAATATTCCCTCTCCTCCCAGGGCGTGCT
>OX442353.1:32523964-32541464 GCA_949357725.1 Hyperoplus immaculatus | reverse complement strand
CTAAAGGTGTTGAATGCTAGCCTGGTCCTACCAGACCATCGTACCTCATTTCATTTGTACAGAAGGTCTGGAACTGCTCTATTTGGCAAACGTTCACTCACTTGGAGGCGGGTGTCTGTTGAAGTTTAAAACTATTGGATCTGCCCAGTGCCACTCTGGATCAGCCGACCAATCGCATAACGTTTGGTCGCAGCATTCAACTGAAACTGGAGCGCGACTTCGACGTCATCGTTCTCAGCCACTCGCTCTGTTCGCTGATTGGACGGACGAACATTTTCCTGAGCTCAAACACGTGAATTCACCGCAGCCCCAGACTGACTACTGAAGGGAACATGAAATTTGGGCGGCAGTAGGTAGGCGGGCGGAGCCAGGCTAGTTGAATGTTTCTCTTTGACTTCATTTTTATTTTTTATTTTTTTTTTAATGTGCTGCTATCACCTGCCTGTTGCCTTTTCTTATTGTTATCTTTATGTCAGAGAAACGGGCGTCTCAATAAATATAAATAAATATATCAATAAATTGGGAAAGAAATGTCTAATATTGTATATGTGGGCATTTTATGGACGTGTATATTGTTTCACTGCATTTAAAGAAATCTTCAGAAGTAAAGACCGGTGTGTTGTATTTTTTAGAAGCATATTGCCTTAAGCTTTTCTCTTTTCTTTGTGGGTGCGATTTGAAAATGCAATAAAATGTCACTTTCAAAGGCCGTCACTGGATCACAAAAAGCTGCTATTTAAAGGTACAGTGCGTAGTTTACAGCATGTAGAAAGTTTACAAAGATTTCTGAAACACAAGAGATTTTTTGTCATTCAGTTTATAACAATAACAACTTAATTTGTCAATATTTATGTTTTTTTAATAAATATTATATATTTTTATTTGTATAGCGCCTTTATTTACGAGGAGTGCGGCTCAGAGTGATTTACAATTTAAAAACTACATGCATGCATTACAAGAGTGACATTTACATTAAAATAGAAATCAAATTAACTTAAAAACAGAGGTATTTCCCATAAAAATAAGATGAAAAATAAAACATACACTTCATAAAAATAAACAAATAAAAGCAACAAAATAAAATAACATGAATACAACAAAAGAACACATTGATAACAGTCAAACTAAGATAACAAAGTCTCAGTAATTCTCTTAATTAATAAAAGACAGCCATTTGGTCCTATGATGTCATATTTTTGTATGACTGTTCTTCAGTTTAATTATACATTATTGCTTTCATGATATTGAAGATGAGTGATTTTTTTTTTTTTTTTTAACCTTTATTTATACAGGTAAAACCCATTGAGTCCGAAGACTCTTTTGCAAGGGAGACCTGTTCCCATTTACACGTTACCATTCACACACACATTCACACACCGATAGCAGCAGGCTAACTATCGACATTCACACAAGGCAAGGTGGGTGAAGTGTCTTGCCCAAGGACACAACAACTATGACACAGGTGGCAGGGCGGGGATCGAACCTCCAACCCTTTGATCATCGGCCGACCCGCTCTACCAACTGAGCCACAGTCGCCCCAAGTGGGTTGTTTGTACGGGATCATATAAACAGACCGCAGTGGCGTCTTTGCATTACGGCCCCACCAGAGGGCAGTGTCATGCAGGGCAGAATTATAAACTTAAAGAGGACCTATGATGCTTTTTGACTTTTATGACCTATAAACGTTGTTATGATGATTCATAGTCATGCTTAACCATACTAAATTATCAAATAATGACTTACATGCATTTCGACGTATTCCCTGCTGACCGTCTGGGGTGTCTGTGCAGAGCACTAAACACTATTCTAGCCAGTCGAGAAGTCACGTGTACAAAGCGGTCTACCCTTTCATAATTCGTGACGTCGCATAAAACTTTGTGACTTCACCACGCGGATGTTTCCATGTATGGTAATGCTGTCACTTCCCTGTTCGCGTCTGCCTCGCGTCTGCCTCGCGCCCTTATAGGTCCATGCTCGCGCTTCCCGCCACTGAAAGTGTTCCGGAAGGAAGGTAACCAATCACAACGGAGTGGGGTTTGCAGGAGGGGGGGGGGACGGGAGCGGAGATGGCCGAAGCACACACACTCAAGTGTTGACAGGATGTGCTGGATCGCCAAAATAAGAGAAAAAGCTTCCCGAAAATCTACATAGTTTTTTGTGATGTGATTCGTGTCAGGTTGCTCTATAGCAGTGTAAAACAAGAAATTAAGACCAGAAAAGTAGCATAATAGGTCCTCTTTAAGGAATACTTCACCTATACGGAACCGGGCGTTCTATCATTATAAAATCGCTATTATAATATAATGAATGAGGTTTTTCTTCCCTCTGTCTTCCCTCAGTCTTCCCTTGGCCCAGCTGTCCTGTTAATCCTAATCCTACATTTTCCCATGTGTGATGTCATGCATGGGAAAAAAATGTAGGGTTAGACAGTGAGACCATAAAACACTCTTTCTGCCTTCTCTCAGGCTAGGGTGAACCAATTTCTAAAATGTTTGCACATTTATACTACATAGGATCTCAGAGTTCAATATCAATACACCTTCATATTCCCACCGGTGAAGTAGGTCTTTAAGTGTTTCTGTCAAAAAATGTCATTCAGCATAAATTAATAATAAATTAATTGTTAATAATTTATTAAATGTCCGCAGTTTTAATTTGATTTAAGGCAAGGCAAGGCAAGTTTATTTATATAGCACAATTCAGACACAAGGCCACTCAAAGTGCTTTACAGGGGCAAGATTAGAATACATAAAACACATTAGAAAACATTTAATTATAACAATTAATTTATAATAATTGATAGGTTTTGTATAGCGCTTTATTGCCTAGGCACTCAAAGACGCTTTACAGGGTTCCTGGTTCAATTCGTTCACACACAGTCATACCGGTGGTGGTAAACTACGAGAGTAGCCACAGCTGCCCTGGGGCAGACAGACGGAAGCGTGGCTATACTATTCAGCGCCAACGGCCCCTCCGACCTAGCCTGGTGCTACCAGACCATCGTACTTCATTTCATTTGTACAGAAGGTCTGGCAGTGCTGTAATTGGCAAACGTTCACTCATGGAGGCGGGTGTCTGTTAAAGTTTAAAACTATTGGATCTGCCCAGTGCCACTCTAGATTAGCCAACAAATTGCATAACGTTTGGTCGTCACGTGTGTCATGAGCCGGCTTCTGGCAACTGAAACTGGAGCGCGACTTCGACGTCATCGTTCTCAGCCACTCGCTCTGTTCGCTGATTGGACCGGCTGTCGAATCTCCGGCAAAACTGGGAAATGGGCTGTACCATAGACATTATAATTATTATATATTATTATTATTATTATTATAATTATATATAATGTCTATGGGCTGTACACCCAGACTGACTACTGAAGGGAAAATAAAATTTGGCCGGAAGTAGGCGGGCGGGCGGGCTACCTCCGACCACCACCTCAAACATACAGCAGTCATACACATTCACACAAGTAGCACTATCTTCACCAGGAAGAGGTAAACCTAGTGGCATGGGTGGTCCCAAGACAACCAGTCCCCATCCTGACTGCATAATAATGTACGCAATTGTCTTATTTTTTGTAGTGTAGGCTAGTAGTTTTGTGTGAAATAGTTCGTTGCTCCGTCTCGGCCCTGTTGCAGTGTAGCGGACTGCTGGGGAGATGCTGCGCGGGACACTTCAGTTTTGGCAGTGGGGCCAGAAGGTTAGGGCCCCAAATCGCTTCTCATTGGCTGATTTTTAGAAAGGGCGGGGCTTACGGCGGGAGCTGCTCAGATCTTGCTAGCTAGCTCGGCTAATGTATTAATAGGCTACAGTAGGCTAATAACAAATGGACGTTTCATTAATTCAGTAAATGATGATGAATCGTGTTGAGTATCTGGCGATGCTTTCTGTTGAAACTGAACTCATCCACGGACTGTTGGATTTTAACAACAAAGTCACGAGAGGTTTGCGCACGTGAAGGACCGCAGAACGTGATCTCTGTTCAAGAAGAGATCCTCATTGGTGAGTCTAATTTCTTATTATTTTTATTCTAAGCGGAATTTATAGTGTAGTTTATGTATTATTGTTTGAATTAGAATTTCTGCGTGCGTTACGTGTGTGTGAGAGGGGAAGGGAGGGGGCGGCACAACAACAACCTCACGTGGCCGACGGCGCTCTTCACCTGTCTGTGGTGGTGAAATGGCTCTCGGTATATTGTGAGTGGTGGCTTTTGTGTAGGCTATGGATTGCTGTGTATAGGGTGTGCGCCGTTGTGTTTTTATTGTTGGCCACGTTGTTGTTTCGATCTTGAGTTTTTGATATTGTGAGATCTTGAACACTGCCCTTTGGTGGTGCTAATGCTATTGATATAATAGCCTAATGTATGTCGTCAGATTCGCGTTTGAGTGATGGCATTATACAGCTGCAATGTTGGTCCCCTCAGGCTCTGTCACTTGCTAGTACTTTGTTTTTGTTGTGATGGTAGTAATATGTGGTATTTCTGGATTGCATTATAAGATTTTCCTGCATGGCGCCACCAGAGTTTCCAAACCAAAGTCGCACTGTGGCTGCAGTACCAAGGACGTCCTAAAGATGGCGCCCGATCCCAAGGAAATACTTTGACGAAATCTGGGAAAGTCTTGCTGCAGAAACCAGATGTTTTGGTCGACGTGGCACATTGTAAACTGAGGAGGTTTGGACTGTATATTTCTCAGCGGCTCGTTGGTCTAGGGGTATGATTCTCGCTTAGGGTGCGAGAGGTCCCGGGTTCAAATCCCGGACGAGCCCACATCTTTTGCCCATAGGCTAAACAAAAACAAACAACACATGGATTTGCAAGAGCTAGAATACAGGTTTATATGAAGCAAACTTTAAAAGCATACATTTCTCCTTCATTTATCTGACATACACCCTGCGTAGTGCGTTCCAAATCACATACTTTTTCTTTTTACTTCACTACACACTAAAGTACAGAAGAGTTTTAGGGCCACAGGAAGAGAAAACAAAATCAGATAAGGAAGATTTATTTTTCATTATGTCAAGAAGATAGATGAATACTCCAAAATGCAATTGGAGTTAATTATATATTCACATATTTATTTACACATTATTTTTTGTTTATTTCTGTATTTATTTATTTATTTATTCTGTAATTTCTGAAATAAACGACAGCTAACCAGTCCCATCAAATCAATATAGTCCAATCATTATTGCATATCAATCAGAATATTAAATACAATAGATATTCCTCGTGCAAACATGTTAGGTTATTTTTAATTTGTGGTAAAGAAGAAAGTCCTTTTTGAAAATAAAGTATTTCTTATATTTCCTCAGAAAAATATGATAATTTAGTCAGTTGGTGTCGGAGAGACAACCAATAGTAACCAGCAGACTCTGCTCAAACAACTGCCACAGAGAATGAACTGTAGCAGTTTAGAGAGAGGGCGGGGGAAACAGCGCCCCCCGAAATCCCATTAGTGGCCGAAAATATATTACATCCGTAGTGATTTAGCACTACCATAGGGAATGAATGGGAAACGATCGAGGGAATTCTAGCTTAACTATCCACGGGTGCGAATGTAATATATTTTCGGCCACTAATGGGATTTCGGGGGCGCTGTTTTCCCCTTAAGGTGAGAACACACCAAACGCGTTGGGTGCGGTGGCGGCGTTGAAAAATCCTATTTTTGCATCGGGAACCATTGGTTTAGGCACGATGATCCGTTGGCCGCGTTACCAAAGCGTCAACGCACCACCAAAGCGTCAACGCCCGAGATGAAAAAATTGAACTTTCAACGCTCCAGCGCGTGACGTTTAGCCGCGTTGGCCAATCAGCGGTGAGCTTGACCCGACGTCACGGACCTCGGCACGGTGGGAGGACAACACAGAGGCTGAGAAACACCGAGGAGGAGATGCGGCTGGCTGGTGATACGAAGCCGCTCGGGGTTGGGTTAGAAGACGTGGGGAAAGTGAGCCAGGAGAATGGGCTTCCTGGTTAATTCAGTGAATATGTGCGGCTGTGCTTTAGCCGATAAACCAAGTTAGCACCGGTCGGATAGCGTTACTCACCCGGTTGTGTGCGGCCACCACCTCCATAATGAACCCAAACATAACGGCTAAGTCCGGGGAACTTTCACAACGAGTACAGCGAAGCACCGGTGTTTATGCCTATATCTACGCCAGCCACGGTCCCGTCACAGCCAGGTAGGGTATTAGGCTACTTGCCTTTATTTTCTACTGCCCTGTGCACAATGCTGCTGTAAATGTGTATGGTATGGTGCTGCCTTGCTGTTTGTGTTAATTTCCGAGTGGCGTGAATCTGCAATGCTGTTTTAAGGCTATTTGTTCCGTTCAGTTGCTGTTTATTTGTCTTTTGGCACAATTGTTGGCCGTGTTGTTGTAGTTTTTGTGTGGACATGAACGCTGTTGTGTCGGGTCGCGTCTGATCGCAGCCATGGTTGATTAGGGGAATACATATTTGGGGGGGGGGGGGAGGAGGGGGGGGGGACTAGCTGCGTAGCGCTGGGCGCGTTGAACCAACGTTGGGCGCGTTGAACCATTTTTTGACACAAAATGACCAAGCGCCAGATCAGGTGCGTTAGGCGCTTTTGCCTCCGCACCCAACGCGTTTGGTGTGTTCGCACCTTTACATCTCCCTTACCTTTTTACAATGCATCCTCACAAGGTCCCGGGTTCAAATCCCGGACGAGCCCAAGATTTTCAAGTCAATTAATCGAACCAATAAAAAAAAAGATAATACACTTTACATAGAGTATTAACATATAAAACCAAATCATTGTCGAAAATATGCACACTGTATTGATCTCTATTGAATGCCGTCATGTCGGATAACACCATAGTACAGTGCCATTGTTAAACCTGGCTGGGCATACACTAAAATGTATATTATGGCATAATACACATTTTACTGTATCTACATTTATTAATATAATAATAATACTATAACTTAGCCTCTCATCTCATATGGAGGACGGAAGTTACTTAAGTACAAATAAATGGATATATATATATAAATACATACAGAAACTAATATATAAATAAATTTTGCCAATAAACATAAAGTACTTCTCATCTTTCCTCAAAGCAATATGATAATTTAGTGAGTAGCAGTCGGAGACAACTGCTATAGAATTGGTAGAATTTGAATTGGGTGTAATACAACTATTCACCAGTAGATGGCACTCAAACAACAGGAATAAGTAAAACTGAAGGCAGCATATGTCCAGGCAACGTGGCATGTACTGTGCAGTGATTGTGAAATGTGAGAATCAAGGTCTGGTTGCTGGGGGGAATGTGGCTCGTTGGTCTAGGGGTATGATTCTCGCTTTGGGTGCGAGAGGTCCCGGGTTCAAATCCCGGACGAGCCCACTGCCTTTTGCCAATAAGGTAAACAAAAACAATAAACACCTGGATTTGCTAGAGCTTGAATGCAGGTTTATTTGAAGCAAACTTGAAAAGCATACATTTCTCCTTCATTTATCTGACATACACCCTGCGTTCCAAATCACATACTTTTTCTTTTTACTGCACTACATACTAAAGTACAGAAGAGTTTTAGTCTTTTTACTGCACTACATACTAAAGTACAGAAGAGTTTTAGGGCCACAGGAGAGAAAGAAAACAAAATCTGAAAAGGAAGATTTTTTTTTCATTATGTCGAGAAATGTCAAGAATAAAGACGAATACTCCAAAATGCTACTGGAGTTAGTGGGGGCATTTATGTATTTTTTCAGCATACTACAATTGACGTGCATGTATTGGGACATCCTAAATCTTTTTCTGGCATACTAAATAGTATGGAAGTATGGCGATTGGAACACAGGGACAGTCTATGAAGTGAGTAGCAGTCGGAGACAACTGCTATAGAATTGGTAGAATTAGAATTGGGTGTAATACAACTATTCACCAGTAGATGGCACTCAAACACCAGGAATAAGTAAAACTGAAGGCAGCATATGTCCAGGCAACGTGGCATGTACTGTGCAGTGATTGTGAAATGTGAAATTCAAGGCCAGGCAGCAAAGCAGTTGTGGCTCGTTGGTCTAGGGGTATGATTCTCGCTTAGGGTGCGAGAGGTCCCGGGTTCAAATCCCGGACGAGCCCAAGATTTTCATTTCGAAGACGTAAACCCATAAAAAAAGTCATTACACACATTACATGGAGTACTTGCATGTAAAATCATGTGATTGTACCCTACACAAGAATTGAAACCAACATATACACACTGTATTGTTCCCTCTTGAATGCTGTTAAACCCTTTCATGCATGACTAAGGTAAGGGTTCCTCCTCTTCTTTCATTATTAAGAAACAGCTTTTTAGTCTTTTATTTAGTTGTTTAAGTTTTCTGAAGTAAACTGTTTAACAAATAAAATACACACATATTATAGTTATAAGGGAGGTGTTCCAGGAGCGTCCAGCTGGAAGGAGGCCTCGGGGAAGACCCAGGACTAGGTGGAGAGATTATGTCTCCACGCTGGCCTGGGAACGCCTCGGGATCCCCCAGTCAGAGCTGGTTGATGTGGCCCGGGAAAGAGAAGTTTGGGGTTCCCTGCTGAAGCTGCTGCCCCCGCGACCCGATTTCGGATAAGCGGTTGAAGATGATGATGATAATGATCAACACTGATGGTTGATGTGCAACTACCAGCAGACCCCAATGTAAATACAGGAAAAACTATTCTAAATAGATGTAATTGTATAGTGACCAGTGTGCATGAATGAATAACCCTACATGATATGACATTTTTATGCAATATTTAGTTTAATGTTTAGTTTAATCCACATAAAATGTACATTATACATCTGCAAATATTCTAAAACGTATGTGAAGACTGTCTATTGTCCTGTATATTCACAAACTGCTGTGTTTTTTATCCATTTATTTGGTTACCGTTACTTTTACAACTCTTCAGTCCAAAAAAACTCATTTTCCCATCAGCCACAAGTTCTCAATATATTTCCGGTCATGCGCAGTACGGCCCGGCTTCTCCGTTGAGCGTCAGTGCCATGACAACAGGACGATGGCTGCTATCAAGAGGGAGAGGAATGTGATTTTTGTGTGAGCGAGAAACGACAAAGAATCTGGTTTTACGAAGCGGCCAGAGTACGTAAAGGTAACGAAAGCCCGCGAACAAACCCGGACGTGTTTTATCACTAGCGTAGAGCATTTGAAATCATTGTTTTTGACCTAATAGTGTAGTATACAGGTAACTTGGAGAGCTAGGTAATTAGCCCGCTAAGCTAAAGTCAATTGAGCTGGCTTGGGTTTGACGTTTTGACGTTAGCGTCAGGTTAACTCACCTGTTCAAGATGCCGCGATTTGTAACCGACTTTAAACGAGTGTCGTTAATTTTCACTCGGCAGTTGTGGCAGTTGCTGTTGCCAAGTCCTCGTGCGTATAACACAACACAATACATCTACAGGTGTCAGCTCAAATACACATAAAGTTAAACACCATGCTTTGATATAAGGACTTTAAGGCATTGGCTAATTTTTGGGAGCATTTTGGGCGTCTTTTGCCCATAGATAGTATATTAAAGGTCTTGCCCAGGGACATTTTCACATATTGTGGGGAAGAGGGGGATCGAACCACTAACCCTGCAATCCAACCGTCCTAACTGGTGCTTATTGCTTGGCCGCATAGACTTACAGATATCATCATGAATGTCTGGCCAGATGATTGAATACACAATGATTTTTTGTGATTTTTTCCCCTGAAATGTTTGAATACTAAAATTGGTCATATCTATAAAAACAAAAGGTAAAGCTAGAGCTCAAATCTCTTAAAAAAACTTACTGCAGGTCATCCCCCCCCCCCCTCTCTCTCTCTCTCTCTCTCTCTCTCTCTCTCTCTCTCTCTCTCTCTCTCTCTCTCTCTCTCTCTCTCTCAATTTTAACTCTGTACTGTCTAATAAAGCTTGAAAAAAGCAAAAAAAATTATCTTTAAAAAAGAAAAAGAAAAAAAACGTTTGTTGTACATCAGTGTCCAAAGTTTTTCAGAACATATTTTTGAATGCAGCCCTTTTTTTTATTTCATAAATCAAAGGTCAGAGGTCATTTTTGGCATGTTTTAAAAAAAAAAAAAAAAAAAAAGGATCATCATACATCAGACAAAACATATGTTTATATCTATTGAAAAAAAATCATGTTAAAATGATAGCCGCTGGGGGCGCCCTTAGCTCAGTTGGTAGGGCGTCCCTCCCCCCCCATGGGCCTCGGCCAGCAGCGGACCCGGGTTCGATTCCAGCCCGCGGTCGTTCTCTGCGTGTCACTCCCCTCTCTGCCCCATTTCAACTCTGTCTCTCTCTACGCTATCAATAAAGCATAAAAATGCCAAAAAAATATCTTAAAAAAAAATTAATAAATAAAAAATTATGTCCGTTAAAGACGGTTGTATAGGAGAGATACACATACGCAAACAGACAAGGTTTAGTCAAATAAACACTTCAATGTACATTTTAGACCTCTGATTTAAACTAGTATGAAATAAGACATGTTATGGAAGCAACATAGACTAAACCATCAACATTGACCAGTGCTTGAAAAAACAATGTTATAGCGTCCAGTGTCTCTCCACTCCTCTAGATGGGATTCTGTCTCTCAGGATTAGCTGCCCATTCCACCTGCTCAGCACTTAGCAAAGCTGCTTGCCCCCTCCCCCCCCCCAACAAACACACACACACACACACACACACACACACACTCACACACACACACACACACACACACATTGGGTCACGTGATTGGGATCCTGCTCTGCTATTGGCTGCAGTTGTCACCAGTGTGTATCTTGGCTGTGATCCAGTGTTGTCTTGTAGTGGCTAGAAGGTTGATGTTGTCAATCAATCTGCTTTCTCTTTGTATTTCATTATTTAATCTCACATTTTAAACCTTGTACTGTTTCCTTAATGCAAATTGATGAAATGTATGATAAAGTTTCCTGAGTTCCTTTCTTAATTCAGGCTGTAATTATTTAATTGTTTTATTAACGGTTTGGGGCCGTAGTTTTGCTGTATGAAATATTCTGACATACACATTAGAACAGATCTAAACCATTTCCTGTTTCCCTCTCTGTGTCTGTCCAATCAGAGAGCAGCATGTCTCTGTTCAAGGCGCGTGATTGGTGGTCTGCGGCGCTGGGCGAGGGGGAGGAGTTTGACCTGGGATGTCTGTGTGTCGGAGACGTGGATAACAGTGGCAGCGGACATGGTCAGTCTGTCTGTCTGTCTGTCTGTCTGTCTGTCTGTCTGTCTGTCTGTGTGTCTATCTGTCTGTCTGTGTGTCTGTCTGTCTGTCTGTCTGTCTGTCTGTCTGTCTGTCTGTTTCTGTCTGTCTGTCTGTCTGTCTGTGTTTCTGTCTGTCTGTTTGTCTGTCTGTCTGTCTGTCTGTTTCTGTCTGTGTTTCTGTCTGTCTGTCTGTCGGTGTGTCTGTCTGTCTGTGTTTCTGTCTGTCTGTTTGTCTGTGTGTCGGTGTGTCTGTCTGTCTGCCTTTCTGCCTATGTATCTGCCTGTCTTTGTGTGTGTCTCTCTCTCTCTCTCTCTCTCTCTCTCTCTCTCTCTCTCTCTCTCTCTCTCTCTCTCTCTCTCTCTCTCTCTCTAAACTGTCCCCGTTCTGTGTGATTGTAGATAAGGTGGTGGTGGGCAGCTACATGGGGATGCTGCGGGTCTTCTCCCCCCATGCCCCTCAGTCCGGTGAGGGCTCCTCTATCCCAGTGGAGGCTCAGCTACTGGAGGTCCAGCTGCAGAATGCCATCATACAGGTGGAGCTCGGGAAGTTTGTCTCGTAAGTAGCAACCTCACACACACACACATTCAGTCACTCAGTCATGCACACACACACACACACACACACACACACACACACACACACACACACACACACACACACACACACACACACACACACACACACACAGGGTTCAAATAGAAATGTAGTGCTGCCATGGAGGATTGTAAGTGTTTGTAATTTTTCCAGTAAATTAAGTTCTCTATATATCCCATATATGACATTCTCAAAACATTTTCGAATAGACCCAGTGTGCATTCCACCATGAGCGTACAAACTCAGAACAGCAAGCATCAAGTAAGTTAGCTTTAAACCTGCAGTGTGTAGAATTTTGGGTTTTATTTCCAGGCAGATTTTGTAGAAAGTAATTATAATATCCATAAGTACATTTAATTTAGTGCATAATAGCTGAAAAATATTTTTTGAATTATTATTTTCTCCCTTAGAAAGTGTCTCATATATGTCCATATTTCTGCATATTTGGACCAAGGCCTAGTGCCGCCATCTTGAAAGTGTCATAGTTGGAATGTGATCAGGTGCATTGTTTAAAATTTAGAATTGTTCTTGTCCTTGAAGGCCACTGCAGCTTCTGTTATTATTCTAAAGGGTTGGGGTTACCCAGGGAGCGTTGCATTCTAGAACTTTGTAGAACTTTCTTGATGATGTCATATTACACACTGCACCTTTAAATAAGTCAAACTACATTTTCGGAAAAAAACATCATCTTTCTTAGCCAAGACTCGAAAAAGAGATGTGCTTTTAGCCTGCGCCGGAAGATGTGTGGACTCTATGTTGTCCGGATGTCAATTCCAAATGTCGAATGTTTTCTAACTGAGAGCATTTTATTTTGACTTTTAGCAGATTTGTTTTATTGTTTTGGAGTACGCCTTTGTTTTTCGGCACGGAATATTATGTTACCTTTTATCAATTATCTGCAAATCTAGCCACTATCTTACTATGCAGCCCAACATCACAAATAACCTTTAAACCTGCAGTGTGTAGAATTTGGGGTTTTATTTCCTAGCAGATTTTGTAGAAAGTAATTATAATATCCATAAGTACATTTAATTTAGTGCATAATAGCTGAAATTTTTTTTTTAATTTTTTTTTCCCTTAGAAAGGGTCTCATATATGTCCATATTTCTGCATATTTTGGACCAAGGCCTAGTGCCGCCATCTTGAAAGTGTCATAGTTGGAATGTGATCAGGTGCATTGTTTAAAATGTAGAATTGTTCTTGTCCTTGAAGACCACTGTAGCTTCTGTTATTATTCGAAAGGGTTGGGGTTACTCAGGGAGCGTTGCATTCTAGAACTTTGTAGAACTTTCTTGATGATGTCATATTACACACTGCACCTTTTAAATAAGTCAAACTACATTTTCGAAAAAAAACATAATCTTTCTTAGCCAAGACTCAAGACTGTTTTTAGCCTGCGCCGGAAGATGTGTGGACTCCATGTTGTCCGGAAGTCAATTCCAAATGTCAAAGGTTTTCTAACTGAGAGCATTTTATTTTGACTTTTAGCAGATTTGTTTTATTGTTTTGGAGTACGCCTTTGTTTTTTCGGCACGGAATATTATGTTACCTTTTATCAATTATCTGCAAATCTAGCCACTGTCTTACTATGCAGCCCAACACCACACTGCACCTTTAAGATATGTAAGACTAAGTTCATCTACATGAAAATAAACATAACATAGAGGATACTACAGGTTGTACTATTGGTCTAAGCTTTACCATGGGGCCTCTCCTGACCAATCAAATGAGCACAGATCAGTTCCCTAACACCAGGATCATTGCTGGAGCTGGTAATCTCTCTCTGCCCTCCCAACAGCGCACTGGCTGCCGTCCCATACGTGAGACCGTTACCTGTGTCACTGTTTGTAGGTTAAATTGGCATTAGCCTAAAGTCCTGTGCCAAGAAGTAACCTTACATCACTGGATCACAAATGCATAGCTCAACCTTTACGTCTCAAAGTGATACACTGCAGGTGAATAAGAGTAACTTTTTAATTTATATATATCATCATTACTTACATTAAAGCTGCAGTGTGTAGAATTTTGGGTTTTATTTCCTAGCAGATTTTGTAGAAAGTAATTATAATATCCATAAGTACATTTAATTTAGTGCATAATGGCTGATTTTTTTTTTTTATTATAATTTTTCCCCTTAGAAAGGGTCTCATATATGTCCATGTTTCTGCATATTTTGGACCGAGGCCTAGTGCCGCCATCTTGAAAGTGTCATAGTTGGAATGTGATCAGGTGCATTGTTTAAAATTTAGAATTGTTCTTGTCCTTGAAGGCCACAGTAGCGTCTGTTATTATTCTAAAGGGTTGGGGTTACCCAGGGAGCGTTGCATTCTAGAACTTTGTAGAACTTTCTTGATGATGTCAAATTACACACTGCACCTTTAAAACTATTATTGTGTTGTATTATTGTGTTGATGTTTTTCAGAAATGTTTGATAAATATGTAAATTTGGCAATATCTAACTTTATATATAATATAATATTTATTTATTTATATTTATTATTTATTTATCTAACTAATGTGTGTGTTTTACAAAACAGATTTTGGATGCCGGATTTTTTCCATTTTATAAATCGAAAGATACTATGTACAGGTCCATTCATAACTCATCACATTGCAATTTCATTCATTAAAAAAAACTATCCGGTTTTTACTCACCGCTACATTAACAATGTCCCAAAACCCCAAAACCACCATGTCATGATTTAGCGCCGACATATCAGTCTCAAACCAGCCAAAACATATATATGCTTCATGTCAATGTAACCGCTACGTTGTTAGCATAGCTGTCAGAACCCAAGGGCCCAATCCTGCTTTGGGTTTGCACTGTATAATTGGAGTTTAGGAGGTGACACCCTCGGAGTCAAAGGGAAAAAAGGCTTATTTGTGTTTATTTCTCCTATACAAGCGTCTTTAACGGCCATTATCTCAACATTAGTTTGTTTTCATTACTCTGAACCTTCTATTGCACTCACTGCACATACAATTCAATACCTGTAATAATTCTTAGCACTATTCTGAAGGTTATAGCGGAAGGAGTTGTTCATGTGTTGTTAATTGTCTGTTTTCTTCTTGAAAACATAATTTTTTTTTCTACAATAATATTTTTTGATTTATTAAAGAGGACCTATTATACTACTTTTCTGGTCTTAAAGCTGCAGTGTGTAGAATTTTGGGTTTTATTTCCTAGCAGATTTTGTAGAAAGTAATTATAATATCCATAAGTACATTTAATTTAGTGCATAATGGCTGAAAAAAATGTTTTGAATTATAATTTCTTCCCTTAGAAAGGATCTCATATATGTCCATATTTCTGCATATTTTGGACCAAGGCCTAGTGCCGCCATCTTGAAAATGTCATAGTTGGAATGTCATCAGGTGCATTGTTTAAAATTTAGAATTGTTCTTGTCCTTGAAGGCCACTGTAGCTTCTGTTATTATTCGAAAGGGGTGGGGTTACCCAGGGAGCGTTGCATTCTAGAACTTTGTAGAACTTTCTTGATGATGTCATATTACACACTGCACCTTTAATTTCTTGTTTTACACTGCTATAGAGCAACCTGACACAGTCAAAAAGCATCATAGGTCCTCTTTAAATGAGAAAAGGCTGCATCCAAACTCTGTTATGTAAGACTTTTGACTTGATATATTTAAAAAATTAGATAAAGTTCTCATTCCACATCGGCTAGAATATATGAGTACATATACTGTACATTTGGGCGACTGAGGCTCAGGTGGTAGAGCGGGTCGGCCGATGATCAAAGGGTTGGAGGTTCGGTCCCCGCCCTGCCACTTGTGTCATAGTTCTTGTGTCCTTGGGCAAGACACTTCACCCAATTTGCCTCGTGTGAATGTCGATAGTTGGCCTGCTATCGGTGTATGAATGTGTGTGTGAATGGTAACGTGGGAATGGGAACAGGTCTCCCTTGCAAAAGAGTCTTCGGTCTCAATGGGATTTACCTGTATAAATAAAGGTAAAAAAAAAATATACATATACACTTTAGATTCCCCTTTCTCCCTTGTACTGTGTAACTGGGGAGGATATGGGTGTGGAGTGAGTTGCAATGCAAAGCAGATGATGAAGACTGTCTGCATTGTTTGGGAATGTGGCAGGCTCTTGCTGTGGTGAGAGAGCAGTGTGGTGCCTGGACACTCAGTCAATTTCAAACGTATTTATTTAAAAAAATTTTTTTTGCAAAATTGATGCAAAAGTTCAGTTTTCACTTCTTAAATGAAGACAGGAATCCATAGAACAATTTGGATTCGACTGTCAAAAAGCCAGACCGAATTATTATTATTTTTTCACCCATATTCCATTGTCTGCACCTTTTTTTTAAGATTATTTGTTAGAATGGTAATAATAACAAAAAAATAAATAAAAAAATAAATTGTCTAGCTTATGTGGGTGAACAGGAACCTTCCATAAGTGCATGTTTCTGGGAAGAGGTCCCGTGGTTTTGCCCCGAAGGCTTTTCCCACATCATGTCTCTCCGGCTCTAACCCTAACCCAACTGAATCAGCCTGTTTGGAACATGCTGTGTTTAGTTACCTGCGGTTTTTAGTTTTTTTGGCACAGGACTCATGTCAAGAAAAACTGGTGGGCATTTTTTGGAAGCTGGCCTTCCGCGGAGAAACACATTGTAGATATTGTCGGGGCGGACACAGGCACAGGGCAATGGCAGATGGGGAAAAGTTATGTTTCAGCACCGACTGTATTTCTTTACTTTTTTCTGAAGATTATTTTTTGACATGTTTGCTTTTATTAGACAGTTTGTGGAGAAACAGAGATGAAATGTGTCAGAGAGGGGAATGACATGCGGAGAACGACCCGGGCTGGATTCTAACCCGGGTCTGCTGTGAAGAGGACTGAGACTCTATGTGTGTGTGGTGGGGTCTAACCACTACACCACCTCCCCTTCCCCCCAACTTGAGTGGTTTCTGAATGAATACAGTAGAATTCATTTTCCTCTCCTCCCTTGTTGTTTCTACAAACATTACAACAGCGGTTTGAAAGTCAGTCCGACAGCATTTTTTTTTTTTTTTTTTTTGATTCCAAAAAAAAAATCGTTTCAAATTCCTCTCTCTGTCTGTGTGGGTTTGTGGTTGAACTAAATAAGTGAAAATCTGGGATCAGCCTCAGTGAGGCCGTCACAAAACACCTCAACCGTAAACCACTGCTCAGAAAGCATCCAGCAGCTGCTACAGTAATTATTTTAGAATTTTTAGAATGAGTTGAAATATGAACAGCTACCACCAGACAGCTACCACCCTTTAGCTGAAAACATGGGTTCAACCACAGTATGCAGTATGCAGTAGGCAGGATGCATCTGTCCCGCTGAGGGCGTGTAGGGAAAGAAACCTAATCTTCCACACAACATTTCTGAGTTCTGAACAGTTCATTCTCTGTTATAAATCAGTATGTACACACTGAATTAAAGCTTTTTTTTTGCGTTTGACATTGCGATATGTTTTCAGGAATCTGTTTTTGTAAGCGTGGGATCGATCCTTCTAACCTTTATTTCTACAGGTAAATCCCATTGAGACCGAAGACTCTTTTACAAGGGAGACCTGTTTTCCTTTCCCACGTTACCATTCACACACACACATTCATACACCGATAGCAGGCTAACTATCGACATTCACACGAGGCAAGGTGGGTGAAGTGTCTTGCCCAAGGACACAACAACT
>OX442353.1:32518799-32523764 GCA_949357725.1 Hyperoplus immaculatus | reverse complement strand
GTGCTTTTCTTCAACAGGGACTTGGAAGCTGGTCAGAGTGATGGTAAGATGGATAGAGCCAAATGCAGGGCAGAAAACCTGTTAAAGTCTGCAAAAGACTTGAGACTGGGGCGGAGGTTTACCTTCCAGCATGACAACTACTCTAAACATACAGCCAGATCTACTATGGAATAGTTTAAATCAAAGTATAGTCATGTGTCAGAATGAACCAGCCAAAGTCCAGACCTCAATCCAATTGAGAATCTCTGGAAAGCCTTAAAAATGGCTGTTCAGACGCTCTCCGCTATTTTAAAAAGAAGAATGGGCGAAAATGCCAGTCTCTAGATATACCCCAATAGACTTGCAGCTGTAATTGCAGCGATATGTGGTCCTATGAAGTATTGACTCAGGGGGACTGAATACTTTTGCACGCCACACTTTTCAGTTTTGTATTTATAAAAAGTATTGAAAACAAAGTATAATTTTCATTCCACTTCACAATTATGTGCCACTTTGTGTTGGTCTATCACATAAAATCCCATCCCATAAATGTATGTGTGTGGTTCTTATGTGACAAAATGTGGAAAAGTTCAAGGGGTATGAATACTTTTGCAAGGCACTGTAACTGGGCTTTGAATAAATGAAATAATCATACTTTTGAAAAAAGAATGAGGGTAAAACTTTGCTTTGAGCAGCGTTGTAAGACATATTGAAGATCATTAATGCAAACATATTAATAAAATATCATCTTTTATACAGATTTACCTCTGTACAATCTTCAGCTGTGGATGGGGACTTTGTGACCCCTGAACTTTCCAGGGGCAATACCTCATCAAGACCACGCAAATAGTGAAAAAAGAAGATATATCTTAAAGAATGAATGAATGAATACTTTATTCCGGACTCAAAGTTCCATATAAAAAGACAATACAAATACAATACAAATACAGTCAACACAGATTAAAATACATACAAGCATCGATTCCAATGTTTCCACAGCCCAGAGGAGTACCTTGTATCACTCTGTTTAGTGTCAGTGAGTGCAATTATTACTTTGTTTTTTGACTCAAGAAGTCGACACATAAATGTATACATTAAATTCCTCAACACAGCATGAAAGGTGGGGACATTACTTGTCACAAACAAGGAGCTAGCACTAGTCCACCTTGGAAGCTTAAGGAGGATCCTAAAGGCATCGTTATACGCTACCTGCAGCTTCCTCAGTTTAGCTGTTCTATATTTACACCAGAGGTGAGCTGTGTAAAATGGGGTACAGTAAGCTCTGAAGAGACTAACTTTCACATCTTCTGTGCACATATGAAATTTGCGTGCCAACATATTGGCCTGAGCATAAAGTTTACAGCACTGGCGCTGGACATCATCATCATCACAAAGATCATCAGTGATGATGTGACCTAAATAACGTACCTTCCTAACCACCTCTAGAGTACAGTCTGACAGTGAGAATGAAGGAAACGTTAGCTTCTGATCCTCCTTAGTTTTAACAATCATAATAACACTCTTCTTTGGATTGAACTTAATGTCATATTGGATGCCGTAACTAGAGCACACTTGAAGCAGTTGCTGTAGCCCGGCACTATATGGCGACATGATGACCAAATCATCAGCGTAGATGAGGTGGTTGATAATACTCTCTCCCACCACACACCCAGTCTTACACTCTTGAAGTTGCTTAGAGAGGTCATCCATATAAACATTAAATAACATAGGAGACAGAATTCCTCCTTGCCGCACACCATTGCTTACACAAAAAGGAGCAGATAAAACATTGTCCCATTTAACGCAAAAAGTTTGATGGGCATACCAAAACACTAAAATTCTTACTAAAAATTTAGGGGCACCTCTATCTAACAGTTTTACAAACAATTTTTCATGATTTATTCTGTCAAATGCCTTTGATGCATCAATAAAACATAGAAATACAGATGTGTTCAGGCTAGTGTACCTGAACACAATCTCTTTAAGAGCATAGATACACAGGTCAGTGCCATGTTTTCTTTTGAACCCAAACTGATTGTCAGTAGTAAGAATATACATTTCTAGCTTATTCAACAGTATTCTCTCCAGTACTTTAGACAAGATACTGGCTAATGCAATAGGTCGATAATTGTCAATACTGTTGAGCTTACCAGCCTTGTCTTTAAGCACAGGCACTAATATTACAGACATAATAGCATTTGGCTGGACACCATGAACCAGACAACCATTAAAACACATGGAAAGCAAAGGGCAGAGCTTATGGCTGGCATACTTGAGGTGTTCTGCAGATATACGATCCATACCGCAGGCTTTGTTGTTATCCAACATGTTAATGGCATCATAGATATCTGCTGCCCTGACTATCATATCTGGTGAGATATCACTATGTTCACGATTGATCCTAACTGGATTACTTTTAACACAATTAAAAAGGTTACAGTAGTGCTCACGCCAAAGCTCAGCAATTTTTTCTGGGCTACTAACACCTTCAATGTCAGACGGAAGAGGTGTTTTGTTATTATTCATTACTTTGACCTCTTTCCAAAAGTCAGTTGGGGTTGTTGTTCTGTAAATTTCTGGCAAGCGAGTCCGCTCTCATTGTGTTTTCATTTTTCTTAATAAACCGGAGTGCATACTTAACTCTAGCATTTGTAAGTTTTTTCATATCTAGCAAAACCCCATGTCTAGGCCTACCTGCCTCTGACCAGAGTCTAAAGGCCTCTCTTGCCTCAGCGTGCTGCTCAGCTACAAACTCATTCCACCCAGGTCTGATGTTGCGTACCTTACATTTACCTTTATTAAAAGGTTCACTGGAGGCATTGAGACATTTCACAATAGTATCATACATGGCACAAAGTTTTTCAGCATGCTGTACGTCCTTACAATTCATATCAGAGCACATTAGGGCCTCATGAGGCAGAGCAATATTATTTAACTGCTTGTCAGTACGCAGTGAGTATCCAGCCACATCCTCTCTGCTCAGCTTTAACCAGTCCAGTTTACTTGAGGAAGCAGCATTATTATTTCTGGACAGCAGAGGAACATTCTCAACATTTAGCAGTGCAGCAATAGGTATGTGATCAGAGGTGGCAAGTTCATAACAAACCTCCACATTTACCAGCGAGGCATGAGCATCAGCTGTGGTCACAATATGATCTAACCAAGAAGTTGTGTGCCACGCTTCACTAACATAGGTAAAACTTGTGTCAGGCAACAGAGCTTTACTCGATAGAAATAATTTGGACTCATTGCAAAACTGCTGCAGGTGTGCTGCAAATAAAGATTTGCTATCAGACATGTCAGCATTAAAATCACCCATGACATAAACACAAGTTGAGCTGTTTTCCTCTATGAAGGACTGAATAAAAGCTAACTTATTCAGAAATTCATCCTCGTGCTCATACGATTCATACGGTGTATACACATTTAAAATGGTAAATTTCTTTTCATTAAAATTACACTCTAGCCCTATGGCCCAGTCAACATTTAGACGCATCACCTTCACCATTGAGTCATATTTAATGTTCCACAGTATAGCAACACCACCAGCTATCCTACCTCGAACCAGCCTCGTACTGAGGTCAGTAGTAGACTCTCCAGCCCCATGAAAGTTCACGTGCAGAGTGTTCAATTTATCCAGATCTTGTTTCGCCAGCCAGGTTTCTTGCAGGCACATAATGTCACATTCATCCAGTAGTGTATCCACCACCAGACGTCTTGATCTGTCAGTAGCAGAATGTCCTACCCGCAACCCGCGAGTGTTGTATGAAACAACACGCATTTAATGTGTGTTGTCGCTCCCTGCGGAGCAGCTGGCCTTCACCCCGTCTTCATCCACCAATGCGACAGGCACCCCAGCCCCGTTTCCGTGCAGCAGCCCCTCGCCCGGGGAGCGAGGGGCATCCTCTGGTCCAGGCGGGCGTCCGTCTGCTCCTCTAGGGCGACGGGGCTCATAGTAGCGTCGGACAAAAGAACCAGCGGGCCAAAGCAGCGGGTCGTAAAGCTCCGCCACATCATTACATTCAGCGGTGACACAGAAGGAACTAAATCTACTCTGTGAAGACTCAATTTTTCTACATGTCACTTCCCGATCCAACTTAGTTTTTAGGTACTCACTGAGAGTGTTGGCTTCCAAACTGAGATCAAACTTTGTAGCAAATACCTTAACTATCTTTGTTTTGACAGCCAGTATATTGCTATCCACACCAGTCCCGATTATGCCGGTTTTCTTTCTCACATTCCTTGCTGCCGGAGTTTTTAGTACTGATTGCAAGGTATAGGGCTTCGATGTGCAGAGTTCTCAGGTAGGCCTACCTGCTTCAGTCGTACTTGCTTCAGTCGGCGCCCACCCTTTACCACCATGCTCCATGGGGGGTCCTGCGTACGTCCCAGGGCTGGATCTACATACGGGGCTGGTTGACAGCCGCCGTTCCTGCCAGGCGATATTGTCAGCAATCCATTAACACCAGCGGGGGCAGCATCAGGGCCCGGCGGCTTCTCCATCACATTCGAGGAAAGCGCAGGGCCGGGTTGTATCTCCACATCAAAGAAGCAGGCAGTCGGAGACGTAGCGTCCGGGGCACGGTGCCCCTCCACAGAAGTCAGCCGGCTGTCAAGTTTTTCAGCAACCTCCCGCATAGTTTCACAGGCATCTACCTGAGTTCCCATAGTTCTTTTTAGGTAGTCAATGTCAGCATTGATTTGCTGCATTTTCCCGAGGAGCGCAGACACATCAATGTGATTAAATGATACAGGGGGTAATTCATCCAAAAAGTGCGACACAAATCTTGGAGCCTCTTCACCGCACTCATTAAGCACTTGCATGCACATTTTGACATTGTTAATATCCTTTTTCTGTCCCCTGAAGGAGATCCAGCGTTTGTTGTGTGGAAAGAGCTCTGCTAAAACTGCCTTTGAGGACTCAATCCGCTCGGAGCTGAAACTGCTCATCACAACCGCCACAATATCATCTTGGCTTAGTGTTCG
>OX442353.1:32478799-32496299 GCA_949357725.1 Hyperoplus immaculatus | reverse complement strand
AGTTATCAGGAGTGGGATTCTCTCACAGCGATTATGAATCCCACCTCAACCCTAGACACACACACACACACTCTCTCTCTCTCTCCCTACACACACACATACACACACACAGGCACACACACACACACACACACACACACACACACACACACACACACACACACACACTCCCATGCCGTCATCCTGCGGTCAGCGGCAGGTCGGCAGAGTGTGCGTCCCTTTGGAGACAGTGTGTCTCTAACAGCCTTTTGTCTGTGCGACGTTTGAGTGACAGCAAAGAAGAGCTTCCCTATATTTAGGCCCCCTGAAAACAAACCTCTGTCACCGTGTGTGTGTGTGTGTGTGTGTGTGTGTAGAGAGAGAGAGTGTGTGTGCTTCTGTGTGTCCTTGGTTTGTCAAAAGGCAGCCCTCTTCAAAGAGAGAGATTGCCCTTTGTGCAGAGGTTACAACTCTGGAGTGTGTATTGAGTGTACGGTGAGCGTCTGTTTGTGATGACAGACGAGTGTGTGTGTGTGTGTGTGTGTGTGTGTGTGTGTGTGTGTGTGTGTGTTTGAGCGAATGAAGGGCTTCCCTGAGGCAGTGTGTGAAAGAGCCCTCTGATCTGCACTTCTGATGGAAGTTGTAACATACACACACACACACACACACAGACACACACACACACACACACACACACACAGACACAGACGCAAGCACACACACACACACGCACACACACACACACACACACGCAAACACACTCACACACAGACACACACACACACACACACACAGACAGCAGTTTCATGTTACACAGACACACAGAGTTTAGCGGTTGAAGTCTAGGGAGAGTATCGGTGTCTTTCTTTCGACGTGTCAAAAATTTAACTTTTCTTCTGATTCTATATTTCAATTCATTTTTCCATGGGTTTGAGTGACAGCACCAAAAACAGAATTATAAATCTTTGTTGCCGTTGCCAACACAATGTGGGGAAAGGTTGTGATTGGATTCCCAGTCAGTTGAAGTATGTGATACCTGTTTGTCTCCCTGGAGGGAAAAAAATTGGTCTACATCAACTGTCATTTTGAGTTGATGTTTTTTTACGTGCGGCTGGACAACGCTGGTAGAGTGAGTTTAGTTTCACGTCACGTTATGTTATTTTAGACAGTGAATCACTCTTTAAGGATGAAAGATAAAGATGATAAAGATGTTTAAACCTTACCTTACCTTACCTTTTTTTTCTTTTTTTTTTGCTTCCACTTGGATTTAAAGGAATACTTCACCCATACGGAACAGGCGTTCTATCATTATAAAATCACTATTATAATATAATGAATGAGGTTTTTCTTCCCTCAGTCTTCCCTTGGCCCAGCTGTCCTGTTAATCCTAGCCCTTACTGTGTATGTCACAGTAAGGAAAATGTAGGGTTTGACAGTGAGACCATAAAACACTCTTTCTGCCTTTTCTCAGGCTAGGATGAACCAATTTCAATTATTTTTGCACATTTTATACGACATAGGATCTCAGAATTCAATACACCTTCATATTCCCACCGGTGAAATAGGCCTTTAAATGTTAAATGTCATTTCAGAGAGGCTTCATTTGAATCAACATTGTGTAAAAGCTCGTGAAGCGACCTGACTTTAGATAGATTTAGGTAGCAGTTATTTTAGCCAGTAAATCAATTCCGAAAAAATTAAGTGCATAACCATTTCTTTTGAGTTTAGTTTTCTTTTCAGAGTCAGTGATTCTGGAGAACGCTTGTTGGCAAAATCAGTGAATATCTCCTCACGATCCGCTACCTGTCCACACTGTGTGCGCGCTGGAAAAATTCCAGTGTTAATACAAAGCCTAGGCTCTGTAAACTGGGTAAGCACACACACAGTACAGACAGGTAGCGGATCATGAGGAGATATTCCCTGATTTTGACAAAAAAGTGATTTTGACATCAAGCGTTCTCCAGAATCACTGACTGCACCTTTACAGCCCCCCCACCCCTCTCTCCCTCCATTCTTTTACGTGTAGGACAGTATGATGCACTACGGATGTCCCTGGAGTGTGTTTATGTACTTAATGTATCTTGATTTAAGAATTTATTTAATTGACTTTTCTGTCTTCTCTACCTGTGACATTGCACACTATGACAGTTCTGCCTTTTCTGTCTATCCCCCTGACACTTTCTAACACACACACACACACACACACACACACACACACACACACACACACACACACACACACACACACAAACACACACACACACACACATAATCACTACACACACACACACACACACACACACAATCACTATACAATCACAAACACACACACACACACACACACACACACACACACAATCACTTCACAATCTCACCCACCCACCCACACACACACACACACACACACACACACACACACACACACACACACACACACACACACACACAATCACTTCACAATCTCACCCACCCACCCACCCACACACACACACACACACACAAACACACACACAATCACTACACAAACACACACACACACACACACACACACACACACACACACACACACACACACACACACACACACACACACACACACACACACACTGTCTAACACTGCGTCTCTGCCTTGTCTCTCACAGAATAAGATCCTAAACAGAACCGGTTGCTGTCCAGTTTGCACTGAAAGTGAGTAAGTCTTATATTCTCACATCCTTCATTACAAGCTGCTCCAATTCCAGCAGGTAATCCGACGCACTTTCAGTGTGTGTTAATTCTTGCACCCCCTTCTGGACAAGAGCGGTAGTGTTTTTACTACGCCAGCTGTTGTTCCTGGGTGAGCGTATACCCATGACAAAGGCATTGAGACAAACTATATAAAAATAGCATTCTTTGCACTGATGGTCTCGTTTGCTGTTACATGTAATTTATGATCATCAGAGGAAAAATTAGACTGTTTCAGAAATATTTAAAAGTTCCTCGTAGCTTCAACCAAGTCTTAGTCCAGTGTGTGTAGATCTTCAGCTGAGCATTTCCCACGAACTTGAGTCTTGTCTGCGGTTTACACACAAACACACACACACACACACACACACACACACACACACACACACACACACACACACACACACACACACACACACACACACACACACACACACACAGATGGTTTGCTCTGGGGTCATTTTACTTTGGGTTTTTTGGCTGCGACTTGTAGCAAAGTCAACAAAGAAATGGCTGTAAAAGTTCTATTCAGGACTACAAAGGCTCCGTAAACATCCTCGCTTCTTAATGTAGAGTTCAATTCATATGGAAAAGCATTTTAACACTTTATAGACACTGGTTCCACCTCTGAGGGAGTGGGATACGTGCCTTGGGTTTCAATAAGTATCAATAATTATCTTCAGGTATCAAAATGTAAGTGCTTTAAAGGAGCTACGAGGAACTTTTGAATTTTTCTGAAACAGTCTCATTTTCCCTCTGGTGATCATAAATTACAAGTAACAGCAAACGAGACCATCAGTGCAAAGAATGCTATTTTTATATAGTTTTTCTAAATGCCTTTGTCATGGGGTATACGCTCACCCAGGAACAACAGCTGGCGTGGTAAAAAAACACTACCGCTTTTGTCCAAAGGGGGGCGCTAGAATGAACACACACTGAACGTTCCTTTAGAGCACTTTATGAACATTAGAGGAAAAGTTAGACCGTTTCAGAAATATTCAAAAGTTCCTCGTAGCTACTTTTAACCAATTTATCATGTCCGAAAAGGAGACATCAACTCCATCTTTCCCTCTCCCTGTGTTCCTTTTTAGTGAGATGAGTGCCTTGTGTTTCAATATGTATCATGAACTATCTTCAGGGATCAGAATGTAATTATGTATAAAAATAAAATAAAAAATAAAAATCCGTAATTTTTTTTCCAATAATTATTCCTTTTAAACACTTTTTTGGATTGTCTGTTACTATGCTAACACAAGCTTTAATTTAAGAGTCCCACTACTGGTATTTGTGGGTTAAACGGCAGCTATTTCAAACTTTATCGCCTATTTGTGGTCGTTCTTCATCAGATATTCTTAAATTTTACCCAATCTTTAATGTGTCTTTCCCCCTCTCCCTCTGTCCCTCTCTAGAGCCGGGTGTGTGCACAGTATTTGGGGACCCGCACTACAACACGTTTGACGGGCGGACCTTTAACTTCCAGGGCACGTGTCAGTACGTGTTGACTCGGGACTGTGGCGGCGCCCCCTCTGGCGGAGCGGGGAACAACATCAACAACCCAGACTCAAGCTTCATGGTAGGATTCCTCTTTTACCACTTTATTTCATTCTGCTATTCGAATGCCTCCTCCTGTAAGGCTGTGTTCGGAAAGCCATACTGGCGTCCTACATCCTACATACTCAACATCTGTATACTACATACTGTCTACTCAAAGATCGATTGTGTATGTGAGGTGCGTCGAAACATTCACACTGAAGTATACTCAAGCAATAAAGAATTTCTTCTTCTTCTTATAAGATTCCGGCCGTTTAGACGCTGTTTAGCGTATTGCCGCCCTCCACAGGTTAGATGTAGACCTAGATTGTTACATAGAGTCCTGTGTTGTGCAGGAAATGCAGAATTGTAAACAAAGAATAAAAAAAAAAACTTCCTTGTCGTTTGAAAAGACGCGATGCATTGTGGGGCGGTAGTATCCAAGTATCCAAGTAGTATCCAAACGATCCATACCCAAAATCTTCCCGGAAGTTAGTACTCATCCGGGAATTTCTCGCCTATCCAAACTCCCATACCCAGCCGTCACATACTCAAATTGAAGTCAAAATGAGTATGAGTAGGACGTTAGTATGGCTTTCCAAACATAGCCTAAGTCCCAGCAGCAGCAGCATATCTTTATCCTAAAATATGATTCATTCCAATACAAACTTGCATCTGAAAATTCCATCTTACTATCGTACTGTTGTACTGAACGTGTGCAAAAAAATTAAATTAAATGCATTTCCTTTTGAATCTTTATCTCAATAATCCTTATTCAGTAACACTTTACAATACAGGGACATATCTGTTACTTAATGCTGAGGAAGCCTAATACTATTTATGGTTAGCTAATGCATTTGCTTCATGGTAGGACAGGAGGGGAGATTTAGGACATGTAACTCAACAAATGAGCCTGAAAAGCCTTTAAAATAGGCGAATATCTCCTCATGATTTGCTACCTGTGTGTGTGCTGAAAAGATAAAATCAATGTTAATACTGTAATGTAATGTAATACACAGCCTAGGCTCCTTCTAAAGATAACATCTATTTTCATGATTTAATTTTTTGTAGAAAAAACAATAAATAATAAAAAATAAATTGAAGCATTTTTACTTTACCTGAAAAACAGCTGTCCCAAATCCCCTTCTGTTAAAATCAACAGATCAACATTACCATGGAGCCTCACCGGTATTTCCTGTGATTTACTAGGTGTGAGTAAAGTGTAAATAAGAACATCAGATCCTTTGGTGGAAAATGAAAAATACATTTTGGTCCATTTACATTGAATTCCATTCATTTTCTGTGGGATTAGGGTTGGGCTACGGTTGCTATCTCCCACAAGGAAAGTCTGACGCTCATGAAACTTTCTCCACTTACTAACATCAGTCATGTAAATATACCCAGCAAAGGATTTGATTCTCGGGTGAAGAGAATAAAATTTTGATAAAGTAATCATACTTAATAAAGTAACTTACTTAAAGGTGAAGTAAGTGGTTTATTTATGTTAATATAACTGTTAAATCGCTCTTTATTCATACAGTGATCACTTACACAATGTGCACGTTTCATAAAGCCAATCCCTTAGTCAGCTGCTCTGCATGTAATAAGCAATTAAACTTTATGTAGTATCCCGAAATTTTAACCAATCACAAGAGAGAACGCTACAAACCGACACCCGTCTCACTCATGGTCTCACTGCCGGTGCACGCCAGAGCAACAGATGGGTGAATGTTTATGCGCCTACAATGGTGGAGCAGGTAAAAATCCTTCCCAATGTCTGTTTTGATGGTTTTTATCATGTTTTATCACACTTATGGATCTGAGATGATGCTAGATAACTCGCTGCTTGAAGACCGCAGTGCATTAATGTGATGACGTAGGGACAAGCGAGGGGACTGCTAACTGCAGTAACTGACAGGAAGTTAGCGAAAAGAACCATTCCGCTTACAGCACCTTTAACTTAACTACACTAGCAAGAAGAATGCAATGTTACATACTAATGTGAGGACTTTCTTTTAAATCTTGTTGTAGATGTTAACGCCTCCATTTCGGGTAACACTTCACTTTTCATACAGAAAATGTAGCAACTGACTTATAAACTAACTTAACTTACTAACTTTACTATGGATAATTTTTTCTATCCCAGGTGTTGGTGAAGAACGATGAACAATTCTAAACAATGCACCTGATGACATTCCAAAAACATGGATGCCTCTATAAGACTTACCTGCTCAATGTAGAAAATGTAATATTAATATTTGTAATTCTCCACTCAGGAGGATAATTCAGATTATTGGCAGAGGTGATTTTACACCAATGAGGACATATTTATGAATGAGGATATTGATTTTAGCTAATAAATTACTTCAAATGTTACACAGTGTCCCTTTAACTTACTAACTTTACTATGGGTCATTTTTTCCTTTCCCAGGTGTTGGTGAAGAACGATGCCCGGCGAACGCGCTCCTTCTCCTGGACTCAGTCGGTGGAGATCAGGCTGGGAGGTCTGGTGCTCGGGCTCCATCAGCACCTCACCGTGAGGAGGAACGGGACCCGCATCGCCCTGCCCTACCACGGGCCCGGGGTCCACATAGACCTGGACGGGTACCTGCTCAAACTCACCACCATCGCAGGTGGGCACACTATGGATTACAAGCCTTTATGGCCTTTCATGTAGTTGTTATTTTTTATATTTTAAACTTTTTGAGAAATTGGGTTCAACATATTTTAAAACACATCCAGCACCCTCACCCCTGTTTGTTTAGTTGTGTATAGAACTTGAAATCCTTCTCCCCCTCCTTCTACCGCTCCCTTGATTGATTAATTGATTAATTGAGGGAAGAAGTTCACACTTATTAAATCCCACCCCCTCTCCTCAACTTATTGTAATGAAGCTTCCTTTGCCATGATATACATTATTGTTAATATTTAAATTTATTATCATTATTTATTGTACATATTTTTTTAACGCATCCAGACTCGGAAAAAATGAAGAGACCAGTCTGGATTTTTCTTCAATCTTCATCTCTACATTACTTATTGAAAATGCTCTAAATGACAATATTTTTATTGTGAATTTGGTAGAAATGTTGTCAGTAGTTTATATTATAAAACCAAAATGTTCATTTAATTCAAACTTTTGCCTATAAATAGTAAAACAAGAGACACTGAACATTTGGAGTGGTCTCTTCATGTTTTCCAGAGCTGTAAATAGGTAATTTTTCTTACAGGCCTGGAGATCACGTGGGACGGGGACAGTTTCGTGGAGGTGGTGGCGGCGCCTCACCTGCGCGGCCGTCTGTGCGGTCTGTGTGGAAACTACAACGGACACAAGCGAGACGACACGATGGGCGGAGACGGACAGTTTAAATTCGACGTGGATGAGTTTGCAGAGTCGTGGCGGGTGGAAGGTAACGAGGTGTGCACCCAGCAGCCCCCCCCTCGCAGACCGGCCTCCTTCCTCTGTCCCGGGACCGTTAAAGTCAAGTTCCGCGCACACAGAGAATGCCAGAAGATCAAATCCTGGGAGTTTCAGAAGTGTCATCGCGTGCTCGACTTCGCACCTTTCTACAGGTTAGTTAAGGGAGACAGCTCGCGTTCAAAATCGCAAACTTGTATGGACATTCTTTTACTTATATTTTCCTTGCTTATGTATCTGTCGCATTGCTGGTTGTTTTCACACAAATGCGTTCTGCAGGTTAGGGGAAATAATTTAACTCACTATTTACTTTATGGCAGGGAGGCTCTTCATAATAGTTGATACAGATATTTTAATAACGAGGATCTATCTTGAATGATCTGTTTAGGCTGATAGGAAGGCCAGTCTTATTATACTATGCGTGAATACAGCATGATATGTAATTTCACTTATGGTTATTTTGTGCATACAGTACATCTCAAAAGGGTCCCTTCTCTGTATCTATAGTGTGAGCAATTCTGACCATTTTCAGAAGGTGTTGTATGTTGTACCCATTCTTAACCCCTCTACATTTAAAATGTTGGGCTATATTGATAAAATAGTTTTGACTTACTTATAATTGTCTATCCTAACCGTATCTCTAGACAAAACTCTGTACTGAAAAATAACCCATATGGCAATGAGGAATCCAATTCGCCCTGAAAAGCACAGAAGTATAAACGGTCTGTAAAATCAACTATTTCTATTGTGCTTTCTGCAGGTCGTGTGTGACAGACATGTGTGAGTGTCCGGTCCATAAGAACTGCTACTGCGAGTCGTTCATCGCGTACAGCCGGGCGTGTGAGAGAGAGGGGGTCCCCGTGGTCTGGAAGGCAGACGCCGCCTGTATGGGTGAGTGATGGAGCTAGGACATGATCTTTAGTTCCACTATCTTTAAAGCGGCTACGAGGAACTTTTAAATATCTTTAAAACAACCTTCTCTCCTTACCTTCTCCCCTCTCTCTCGCTCTCCCCCACCTCTCTCTCTCTCTTTCTCTCTCTCTCTTTCTCTCTCTCTCTTTCTCTCTCTCTTTCTCTCTCTCTCTTTCTCTCTCTCTCTCGCTCTTTCTGTCTCTCTCTTGCTCCCCCCCCCCTCTCTCTCTCTTTCTCTCTCTTTCTCTCTTTCTCTCTCTTTCTCTCTCTCTCTTTCTCTCTCTCTCTCTCTCTTTCTCTCTCTCTCTCTCTCTCTCTCTCTCTCTCTCTCTCTCTCTCTCTCTCTCTCTCTCTCTCTCTCTCCCCACAGCCACTCAGTGTAAACACGGAGCTGTGTACGATACCTGCGGGCCGGGCTGCACCAAAACCTGCGACAACTGGAACGAGATCGGCCCGTGCCACAAGCCTTGTGTGGCCGGCTGCCACTGTCCCGCAAACCTGGTGCTCTTCCAGGGACGCTGCATCAAGCCCACATCATGCCCGGGACGGTGACACTCGTGTGGGGAGGGGTGTTAGGGTGTTAGGGGGGGTGTTAGGGTGAAAGATGGTCATTCGTATATGCTGTGTTTTTGAAAAGCCCTACTAACGTCCTCCCTCCTACATACTCAACATGTATATACTACATACTGTCTACTTAATGATAGATTGTGTATGCGAGGTTCGTCGGACCGTTTACACTGAAGTATGCAGAAGCAATAAATAATTGAAAATACACAATGCATTGAGTAGGAAAAGTAACCTGTCGATCCATACACAAAATCTTCCCGGAAGTTAGTACTCATCCGGGCATTTCTCGCCTACAGAAACTTGCATACACAACCACAACATACTCAAAATGATGTCAAAATTAGTATGAGTAGAACGTTAGTAGGGCTCTTAGTATGTAGTAGGACGTTAGTTTGGCTTTTCGAACACAGCCGTAGTGTCAGAATTAAGGGGGCCAAAAAAAGCCAAGAAGAAGAAATGTGGGAGGACACTGAAAGAGTCAGGGGCGCTACATCAAACTCAACCTCTTGCCCCGGACAGACGGTTACCCTCGGATACCCAAGAGGGAGGGGTGGGGGGTTGGGTAAGGGTTTTAGGGTGTAAGATTCGTAGTGTCAGGTTTAGCGGGCCAAAAAAGCCTAGAAGAAGACATTTTGTGAGGACACTAAAAGTTGACAGAAAATAAATGGGTTGCGACAAAGGTACTCAGGGTCCATATATTTTGCAAAGGAAAAGCGTTTGCAGTGACGTTATATACAGCAGCGCCTCCTGTAATACCAGTCACCACCAGCGGAGGCACTATACCATTCTCAGTCTTGGAATAAGAAGAAGAAGAACTGAAAAAAACTCAGGAGCCCTATTTGGAGATAAACCAATCACCGAAACCATCTAAGGAACATTTGTCCGCGCTGCCTTGGACCGTCAGGAAAAAAACAAACTATTTTCGGGCCGTTTACTATGGACTCCATTTTGAGCCAAGATGGCCGCCCAGTTTCTCTCACAAACACTCTAAAGTGGGAAACTGAGCATCTGTCTGCCTATTGGAATAAGGGCAAGGATTTCAAAAGCGTTGAAATTCTCTTGAACGCGTCATATCAAAATGCCCCTTCGTGATCTTTAATATTCATTTCATACTGTAAGCTATAGCCAGATTTATATGAAAGACAAGACAGCTTTTTATATTATTATTGTTCTAATTATTATTATTATTATAATTATTATTTTTTGTTGTTGTTGATGTTAATTTATATATCGTTCAAAAATGACATGTCGTAGCAAAGAGCCAAGAATCATGAAAAAAATTATTGCGATTTTTAAAAGGGAAACAAAAAGCTATTTATGTATTTGTTTTGTGTACACTTTTGTTGTGACATGTGTTGAAGAGTAGTAGAAAATTTGCCCAAATGTGACTCAAACGTTGTCGCACCATCGCAGGGATAAAACAAAGTACTGTAATTGTGATTTTTTTGCAAAGGAAGTCGTATGTGGTTCGTATCAAACTGAAGGTGTTTTTCAAATCAAATCATATGTTTCACTTGACGATTAACTATTTAAGACCAGCAATATAATCTTTTATGGAAGTTCATCTCTTGTCTGCTGTCTTCACTTTATTTCACTAACCTTCCATGACTTGTCTAAGCTTAAAAAAGATGCTCCGAGGAACTTTCAGTTTGGGTTCATTCTTGCGCCCTCTTTGGACAAAAGTGGTAGTGTTTTTTATATGACGCAAGCTATAGTTCCTGGGTGAGCGTATATATACCCATGACAAAGGCATTAAGAAAAAATGTATGGAAATAGCATTCTTTGCACTGATGGCCTCGTTTGCTGTGACATGTAAATTATGATCATCAGAGGAAAAATTAGACTGTTTCAGAAATATTTAAAAGTTCCTCAAACCCTTTTTTACTTTAAAATGTATAATTTTGTAGCTTTACAATTGGTGGTAGGATGTCCTAGAGACCATAGCTTCACTGTTACCGCAAAAATCTAAAAAATCTCACAATTAAGACAGAAAACTTAAATTTTTTTCACACTTTTAATACTCTTCAAATTTGTACACACATAAATGTAGTAGCACTAAAACCAAGAAATACATGAGAACTTAAGCACCAAATAGGCTACAACGAAGTCTATTTTACACAATGGAAACCGCCTCCTTCATTCAACAATGCACCATCAACTTTGACATCAAGTTCCACAGTTTATGGGCGACGTGGGGTTGACAGTCAAACATCCAAATTAAAAAGTGCTACGAGGAACTTTCATTTTCTGTTATTCTAGCGCCCCCCTTTGGACAAAAGCGGTTGTCTTTTTACCACGCCAGCTGTTGTTCCTGGGTGAGCGTATAATACCCATGACAAAGGCATTAAGAAAAACTATATAGAAATAGCATTCTTTGCACTGATGGCCTCGTTTGCTGTTACATGTCATTTATGATTATCAGAGGAAAAATTAGACTGTTTCAGAAATATTTTAAAAGTTCCTCGTAGCGCCTTTAAACTTGGTTATTTGGGTTTGGAAACCGGATATTTCAAACTGTTGTGGGTTTTGATGGTAACACATTGTGTAACAGTAACCGTTTACAATCATAATCTCTTTCTGTTCTGTGAGCTCAGAAAAGCAAAAATGAACCTCGTAGCTTTTGAGAAAATACAGCCATGATAAAAAATAACAAACAACTATTTTTTTTTTACAACCAGATCATCTCAGCAAAATCAAAATGTTCCACACAAGGAATTTGATTTGTAATTGAAGGGTTTCATTGATAAAAAGCCAAAATGAGTTTAACTTTCTTGATTCAATATTTGAAAATGTAGAATGTAGATGGCAGAAAACGTTTTGATATTTTTTTATTTTGGTAAATGTTTAGTTAGATGACATTTAGACGTCCACTGAATATATTGCACGAAAAAGTACTTTTGGATTCAAGCTGCCAATGACTTCAGCTTTAAGTTAATGGGTCAGGTTAAAGATTATGCTGAAATTAGTTGTGATATTAATTAGAGGGAATTTCCCTAGATTTGACCATTTTGTCAAATTCCTCAAATGATTCAATAATTCAGTGTTTTACTATTGGATTTGATATTTTCTCATTATGTAAAAACATATTTGTTGAACTTAAATCTCGGCAATTTTGCAATGAAACCCTTCAGTTGTTCTTGTGTTGCATTATAAGTGGAGTCAGCGGTTCTGGAGAACGCCTGTTTACAGAGCCTAGGCTGTGTATTAACACCAGATTTTTATTCAGGAGATATTCCCAGATTTTGACAACAAGCATTCTAAAGAATCACTGACTGCACCTTTAATAATTTGGAATATTTTCAACCAGCACCAGTTGACATACACTAACACTAGTGGCTCCTTTAAATAAATGTAACAATTACTCACTTAATTATTCGTATGTTGAACATCACAAACCGTTTCTAACTGAAGACATTTACACACAGACGTGACGCCGTTACAATGTGTACATTCAACTCTTTGGCATTCTCAGACAATAACACATTCACCCTTTTCTCCCCCCAAACTGACAGGATAAAAGGCATGTATTATATATGTATTATATGAAAAATATGGGATCGAAAAATACGGTATTTATCAGTTTGAAAACAATGACATAACTGATACAACACAGTCCAAACAAACAGTAACATGAGACTTAAAAAAATATTTGAAATATCTTTTTTTCAATTTCCAGAATGAATGCTTTTGGTTCAAGAAGTGTTTTTATGGATATGCTTATGTTTAGGTTCAACTTTGATCCCCATGTATTGAAATCTAAGACCCTACTTTTAACTTTTATTATGTTTAACTGATTACCAACTTATTATCATCCATAATTCTACCCTTCTATGTGTGTGTATACTGCAACTGGCTATACTGTCAGTCAGTCGGACTTATGTCGACATTGCAAAGTAATTTCAAGGAAAAAAGTAATGGTGGCTAAAGCATAAAATATCAAAAATAAATTGTAACTCGAAGCACATCCTACACACAGTTGAGAAAATGCATTTGTAGTAGCAAATGTCAAACCAACTATCTCCTTCTCTGTTTGATTCAGGGTATGTTCAGGTATGTTTTTAACCCAATAACAGCAAATATGTGAATGTTAACCTCTTTCAGCGCATTATTTGAATATTACCCGGCTACTAACAGACTGTATGTTTGAGTACTAACCTTACATTCAACTGCTTGCTAACATTTAGCTTAACTTTAGCCATTACAACATGATGAGCCAATACTTTTATCAGTTTCTTTGTTTATGGGTCTTTTCCGCCCCCTAGTGTTAAAGAAAATTACTAAATGCAGTTTTAAACTTCAGCAAAATTTACTCCAAATTCAATATAATTCCTAAAATATAGAATAACTCTAGGCCTATCCTTTAATATGGGCGATTTGACATAATATGGAAATTAGTTTGAATGAATGAAAGGGAGATTTATTACCTAAATAATCAGCAAATAGCTTCAAACTTAGTTAAAAGGTGCACCGAGGAACTTTAATTTTTTAGTGATTCTTGCGCCCCCTTTGGACAAAAGCGGTAGTGTTTTTACCACGCCAGCTGTTGTTCCTGGGTGAGCGTATATACCCATGACAAAGGCATTAAGAGAAAAACTATGTAACAATAGCATTCTTTGCACTGATGGTCTCGTTTGCTGTTCCATGTAATTCATGATCATCGGAGGAAAAATTTGACTGTTTCAGAAATATTTAAAAGTTCCTCAAAGCACTTTTAAATTGGGAATTGGAAAGCACAACTGTTCTGTGCCCCACACTGATTCTAAAACACTTGGTAAGTAGATGAAAAAATATTATTATATATTTGTTCTAATTTGATTTTTAGCTCATGCATTGGCTGCATAATTCGTATTCTTACCGAACCAAAAAAAAAACTATAAAAAAATAAAAATACCGACCACATAGGGAGGTGACCACAAGACAAGGTGATGTTGGGTGATATTTCAACACAATATTTTCATTGTCCTAATACCCCTTCTAACCCCTAAACCCAAAACCAAACAAAAACGCATAACACGAGAAGTACATGAATCTAGCTGCTCTAAAGGGACAGGGACAAAGACTGCAAATTAGCTGAAGCTAGACGTCTTATATGCATCACATTTTCCCATTTTTTTTGTGGCAATGTTGTATGTATTGTCCCTGTCAAATAAACATTAAAAAAAAAGTACAGAAAATATGAATGTTGTGCCACTCTTAAATATATTTAATCTTCCAAACATTCTCAAGTAAACGCTTCTCTTTTTTCTTTTTCTCCTAAAGTTTTGCTTTACAAAAACAAAATATACATCTAATAAAAAATACACTCTCAGAGTTCCAGGCAGGCCAGCTTTAAAGATATATACTAAAAACTCAAATAGGAAAAAATATACAGTCAAGCTAAGATATACAGCTGGGTGTTGGTGTGGGGGGAGGGGGGTGAAGAGAGAGAGGGAGGGCGGGAAGGAGGGAGAGGGAGGGAGGGAAAGGGAGGGAGAGAGAGAGAGAGGGAGAAAGGGGGAGAGAGAGAGAGAGATGGAGGGAAAGAGAGAGAGAGAGAGAGAGAGAGAGAGAGAGGGAGAGAGGGAGAGGGAGGGAGAGAGAGAGAGACACTGACCAGCGCAGTTCAGTCATCATCACTGTCGCTGCCCGACTCACTGAGCTGTAAGTCATTTCCTGTAAAAAACAAAAGAAAAACGTGTTAAACAGTTTCCTTCCAAGATGAGACAGATATTGATTCAAACAACTGACACAAAGGTAAGTGTTAATACACAGCCTAGGCTCTGTAAACGGCCTAGGCTCTGTAAACGGCCTAGGCTCTGTAAACGGGCAAGTTGCTAGCTACCGTGGGCCACCTTTGTCTACATACCAGTTCACGCACAGTACGAGAGAGAGAGAGAGAGAGAGAGATGGAAAGAGAGAGAGAGAGAGAGAGAGAGAGAGAGAGAGAGATAGAGAGAGAGAGAGATGGAAGAGAGAGAGAGAGAGAGAGAGAGAGAGAGAGAGAGAGAGATGGAAAGAGAGAGAGAGAGAGAGGGAGAGAGAGAGAGAGAGAGAGAGAGAGAGAGAGAGAGAGAAGTAAATTAAACATTGCTGTACTTACGCAGTGTGTTCATGAGCTGGTTGTTGCCCTGCTGCTGTCCGTTGGCTGTGTTGTGTCTGTTGGGGGAGGCCTGTGTCTGTCCCTGTGTCTGTCCCTGGCCCTGGCCCAGTGTCAGTACCTGTCCCTGCCCCAGAGACAGTGCCTGGTTTTGGGCTTGTGATATGGGTCGTGGTGGGTGGTGGTGGTGGTGGTCCTCTCCATCACTGCTGTCGTCTCCGCTGCCCGACGGACCGTCAGAGTCAGAGGAACTGCTGCTGCTGCTCATCTGCTCTATCACATCCACCTCCGCACGCAGCTCTGCAAAGAGTACGGTTTAATTCAAGATATTTTTACCTTTTTTTTAGCATTTTTTAAGTGTTTATTTGACTAAATCTTGTCTGTTTACGTCTGTATAATTCTTAAGTACAACCATCTTTATCGAACATTATCTCAATATAATTTTTTTCAATTCTATCACATCCACCTCCGCACGCAGCTCTGAGGACAGCAGGGTAAATGTTAAAAGACTTTCTTCAGCGGTGGAAATATGAAGGTGTATTGAACTCTGAGATCCTATGTAGTATAAATGTGCAAACATTTTAGAAATCGGTTCATCCTAGCCTGAGAAAAGGCAGAAAGAGTGTTTTATGGTCTCACTGACCCTGCATTTTACCATGCGTGATGTCACACATAATGTCCCACTATAAGGTAGTTTTTGGCCCCCCTTATCCCTCTTGATGTCATCCAGCATGGGGTTGTCTCACACACACACACACACACACACACACACACACACACACACACACACACCCCCTTACCCCTCTTGATGTCATCCAGCATGGGCTCAGGAGAGGGGTTGTCTTTGGAGGGGGACGGGGAGGTTTTGACCCCGGCCAGGGGTTTGGTCGGTGCTCTGAACCCAGAGACGGGAGCACTGGAGCGGACTGATTGCTGCTCGATACGAGCCTGGATCTTACTGCTGCCCTCAGCCCTGGAACACAGAGAGAGAGAGAGGGAGAGAGAGACAGAGAGAGAAAGAGAGAGAGAGAGAGAGACACACACACACAGAGACACACGGAGAGACACACACACACACAGACGCATTCACAGACACACAAACACACAAGCACGGACAGACAGACAGACAGACAGACAGACAGACAGACAGACAGACAGACAGACAGACAGACAGACACACACACACACACACACACACACACACACACACAGAAAGACAGACAGAGAGACAGACAGATAGACATAAACACACACACACAGTTATTTTCAATACAATAAATGATGGGTTAAAAAAAAAATTCTTCTCGATCTGAATCTTAAATGCAGGAATATTATCTTGGAGTAGGTAAATTTCATCACCCTTCTCCCTAAAAATAAATGGAAATATCTGTTGAATGTGGTGTCATAACAACAAACCACCACTAGATGGAGCCAGAGATGTGTGTTATTATGGCTGAGGCGCTTTACCCTAGATAGTATATCATTATTTCCCCGTTTGTTTTCATATGGAGGCTTCGTCAATGTTGTGGGTCAGAATCGCCCAAATAGGATGCAGTTTTCAACACTAACAATCTTGGCCGCATGAAGTAGGACATTCGGGTACTTCTAACCATCCTAAATCTGGCCACAAGAATCGGGACATCCTAAATCTTTTTTTCTACCATACTATATAGTAGAAAGTATGCGATTCGGAACGCAGGGAGTATATAATTATCTCACCTGGTCTTCTTGACCTGGATGCTGCTGCTGAGTTTCTCCAGGACGAACTCTCCGGTGTCGTGGTTGATGATGAGAACACAGTCCTTCTGGTACGGGCGCTTGTTCCCTTTGAACACCGTCATGGGAGGAGTGGAGCCCTGCAGGGACAAACTTCAATTCAATACCTTCTTCACTGGTGGAAATATGAAGGTGTATTGAACTCTGAGATCCTATGTAGTATAAATGTGCAAACATTTTAGAAATCGGTTCATCCTAGCCTGAGAAAAGGCAGAAAGAGTGTTTTATGGTCTCACTGTCTAACCGTACATTTTACTAGTGTGACATCACACTAGTAAAAATGTAGGGTTAGGATTAACAGGACCGCTGGGCAAAGGGAAGACTGAGGGAAGAAAAACCTCATTCATTATATTATAATAGCGATTTATATAATGATAGAACGCCGGTTCCATATGGGTGAAGTGTTCCTTTAATGTCAGGGCTGCTAGAAAGTTTGCTAAACCACAGTCAGTCTTTCTTACCGGGATGTGCGGTAACGTTATGGTGACTTCCTCTCCTTTGCCGACCTGCAGCTCGCC
>OX442353.1:32386299-32473799 GCA_949357725.1 Hyperoplus immaculatus | reverse complement strand
AAGAGGCGGGGTTCCATTCTGTTGCCAACGACTACGTGCTGAGAGAGACGGTGAATAAGAAGGAGGGGCTGTGTGTGCCCAGGGTCTTCCTACAGAGCAAGTTCACCAAGATCCACCAATCACAGAGCTCCTGACAGTCACATGGGTCTGATGTCATCACCATGGAACACAGGACTGGGATGTCTGGTTGACTTTGAATGGCAAAAACAAATCTTTTTTTTTTTCTCTATTCTTAAGATTTTTTTTGTGGTTGCCATTTCCAATGCTTTATTGACAGTTGTGGAGAGACAGAGATGAAATGGGTCAGAGAGGGGAATGACATGCAGAGAACGACCCGGGCTGGATTCTAACCCGGGTCTGCTGTGAAGAGGACTGAGACTCTATGGGGGGGGGGAGGAGGGGGGCTCAAACCACTACACCACCAGAGCCCCCCAAAAAAGCTTTTTAGTGGCCTTTCTCACCTCTTAACAAACAGGTATTTTTGATTGCCTCTAGTATAATTCATCTTAAATTATTTTATTTTTTTTTTCATGTTGTGAGTATTTTTAATTTCTGTATACAGGCTATTATTTTAATTTTATAATTTTTTTTTAAATAGCTCACAATCGCATTTTGTTATTGTGGCCGAATTAAAAAAAATAATATATATTCCACAGAGGCAGATAATTACACACAAATCCTCTTCTTTTGACTTTTTCAAAAATAAAATAATTTTTCATTGAACGAAAGTGTCTCACTCCTCCTGTTGTTCTTCCTTGACACACCTTTAAAATACAACCGTACAGATGTGCATATTGTTTTAAAGAGAGCTACTACGTGTATGGTATTAATGTTGCTTTATAAAAGTTTTGAAACTTTCCCTTTCCCCAGTATGTCCAGCTCTTTCCCACTCCCTACCTGTCTGTCTGTCTATCTGTCTGTCTGTCTGTCTGTCTGTCTGTCTGTCTGTCTGTCTGTCTGCCACCCTCTCTGCCTACCTGCCTGCCTACATAACTATCTCAACATAATGAAAAAAAAAAAATTCCTTATCGTAGCTTTTTTTTCTCTCCTGTGGCCCTAAAACTCTTCTGTACTTTAGTATGTAGTGTAGGAAAAAGACTAAAACTCTTCTGTACTTTAGTATGTAGTGTAGGAAAAAGACTAAAACTCTTCTGTACTTTAGTATGTAGTGTAGTAAAAAAGAAAGAGTGTGTGATTTGGAACGCAGGGATAACATGAAATTCAGTACATCCTCCTTATCCACTGGTTACAGGGCAACATCAGGATTGTGTTAATATTATACAATTTAACATGGAATATGAGTCAATAATAAAAGACAAAGATGATAGATAGATGTAGCCTAAAATATGTCCTGTTTTCATTAACACTGTATAGAAACATTATTATTATTATTATTATTATTATTATTATTATTATTATTATTATTATTATTATTATTTATTATTATTATTATTATTAACATTATAACAATAATATAAATGTTTTTTCGTTATGTATGTATTTTTAAACGTTTTTTATTTTATTTTAGATGTTCATATTACAAAACAAGGCAGACAGACCAAGCAACAATTCCATAAATCAAATAAAACAGTTCGAGTTCAAAAGGAATATGAAGAAGTTGACAACTTTTCTGGCCCAACCCCATGGACACATAAAGAAAGAAAAACCCAACCCCCTCTTATTTTTTTTTTAAAATAATTTATTCACATCAGAGTTGTATGAGGTTAAAACAAATCAAAGCTTTTGGACAGAACAGTACAGTCCCCTTTTTACACCGACGGAAACTATTTTTTCCTCTCCACATTTTCGCTTTTCAAGTCAAGTCAAGTCAACTTTATTACAGGATATAGCACATTTGCAACAGACCAGTTCAAAGTGCAGTTCAGTAAAATAAGTCAAATAGGCCAACAGTACATCCCAAACATCATAAGGACAAGTACAAGCAAACATTCAAAGTAAATTAAAACACAAAACAATAGTAAAAGTTGAAGTAGACACTGCTTGGATCGAACATGCTCAACTAGAGAGACCTTGTGGGAAGTTTTATTTTGAAAGTCAAACCGGGAAATTGTGAAACTAGAGTAAATGCTCAAGAGAGTATTTTCTCTCTCAGTTTAGTCAGAGACCCGAAACCGAGATTTATCCGGAAAAATAGGCGAGCCTCCCGAGGTGAAGTAAAGCATCGGCAGGGCGTCAGAGGTTTAAAGTGTGGCCGCTATACGTGTGTGTGTGTGTGTGTGTGTTGAGCTGTAGTGTGTTATCGAAAATAAAAGTCAGACGCAGTCCAGTGGGCGTTGTGTTCCAACCAGTGTAGCGGACCTTGGTTGACCCTTCATTTTCGTCTGCGCAACAGCTTAAAGGTAGGTTACAGTGTATAGAAACATTTACTATCTATGTATATAAAGTATTGGCATGTTCAGGACAGACTTGTAGAAATGGAATTTAAAAGTCATAAGGATGTTTTCATTAGTGTATAAAGTTAGACAGTTGAAAATACACACCCCGCAAATACAAACCCCAGGCGGCCCAGGCGGTCTGGTCCTCAACTTCAGGCGCTTTTGGTGTTGGAAGTTTAAAAAACGAACAAACACATTATTTTGAGAAATGTATTGATATGTTGTAGTTCTCAATCTTGTGTAGAGTCTGAAATAAGCATTGAAGAAACTACTCCCAAAACATGTAGGCAGCAACCAGTTTAGTTTAGCCTTAATACTTAATACTCCTATTTGCCCTGCATTGGAAAATATGATATTTTAGAAAAACTACACTGAATTACAAGGGTTTAGAGAATGTTTGTGATAAGAGAGTATTAAGTTGAGAAAAAATAATGGGGCAAAAAGAAATCAAAGGACCTTTAGAATAGATACAAATGTGCAATTGCGAGTTCACTATGACATTAATGCGATTAATGACGATTTAACATTTGAATCGTTTGACAGCACTAGTAGAAACATATCCTGAGAGTGGCTGTGCTGAAGTGATTTAAATAATATATTCCATTTTAGCCATCTTGTTCCAACAACCAGAGGATATTGTCATTTCCACCACACTCCAAAAAAATGTCTTTTTAAACGAAACTATGAACTAAGGTAGTTTCACAGACGGATGTGACCGGATTTATAGAAAACATTTATTTTCATTTTATGTTTTAAAGATAATATTTTCCCATTGTGAAGATGAAAATCTGCTTTTAGCTATTCCACTTGTGCCTTTCAATCAATGTCTTACATGGCACAATCATGATTTTTCTAAATCAGTATAGTTTAATCGTATCAATAGGTGAACAATTTTAAAAATAATTCAAAAAAATAATGCTATTTTGTTGTGTGAAGAGAAAATGAGACGTAATATACTGTTTTAAAGTAAAAAGTATTTAAAGCTGGGGTATATGATTTCTGATTGGTCAAAGTTAACATGAGCTGTACACTTTGACCAATCAGAGCGAGGCTCCAATTCTCTGTTCTTATTGGCTGTTGGGACTGTCCATTCACTTTGGCACGACTTTGTTGGTGTAGAGCGTGTCACTCTGAGAGGCGCTGAGTCTGATCAACACAGTAAAGGGGATCTGGGTGCAGGACAAACATACAATATTTCTTATGTTATTTATGTTTTTACTTCAAAACATGTGCTGTGATGGTAATGACTGTGTGGTGGGAATGACATGTGGCAATCAGTAATGTTGCGATTTACTAGTAGGATTTTTGCTTGTAGTTTTTGGTGTTTTGTGCCCCCAACGGAGCCTTCCAGGCAGCGCTGCGGTTAGGATAGGGTTAGGGTAATGGGAAGGATTATGGCCTTCCAGGCAGCGCTGCGGTTAGGATAGGGTTAGGGTAATGGGAAGGATTATGGCCTTCAAGGCAGCGCTGCGGTTAGGATAGGGTTAGGGTAATGGGAAGGATTATGGCCTTCAAGGCAGCGCTGCGGTTAGGATAGGGTTAGGGTAATGGGAAGGATTATGGCCTTCAAGGCAGCGCTGCGGTTAGGATAGGGTTAGGGTAATGGGAAGGATTATGGCCTTCCAGGCAGCGCTGCGGTTAGGATAGGGTTAGGGTAATGGGAAGGATTATGGCCTTCCAGGCAGCGCTGCCTTGTAGGCTCAGTTGGGGGCACAAAACACCATCAAGCGGAGTTTTTTCTCAGTTGAGCTAAGGGTCTTAGGGCAGAGGGTGTCATACTGTATGGAATGTGAAGCCCACTGAGGCAAATGTCTATTTAAGATAAGATAAGATAAGATAGTCTTTATTGTCATTGTACAGTCACCTATACAACAAAATATATTTGTGATATTGGGCTAAATTAAACTGATTTGATTTGATTTAGAAAAAATGACTGTGTTACATGATAAAAATCACCTATTACAAAAAATACCACTTGAGTGTAAAGAAGTATCTGATTATTTTTAATATCAGGTGAATGTGTGTAAGTATAACAACAACAACAATAATAATAATAATAATAATAATAATAATAATAATAATAATAATAATAATAATAATAATAATATTAATAATAATAATAATAATAATAATAATAATAATAATAATAATAATAATAATAATAATAATAATAAGAGTAGACTTATAAAGTAGAATGTAAAGAATATACTGGGTGAATTACAAGTGCCTCAAACTCGTACTGAAGTACAGCACATGAGTAAATGTAGTGGATACATGTCACCTCTGCTGCTCAGTTTCATGAACAACACATTTTGGCTATGCTGATATTTGATCTTTGCTTCAGTACCTTTATAATATATATATATATATATATATATATATATATATATATATATATATATATATATATATATATATATATATATATCTCTCTCTCTCTCTCTCTCTCTCTCTCTCGAGACAGTAATTTCTCTGGCTGGCTGTGATTGGCTGGAGCGGAACTTTACTTTCTGTTTCATGTCCCACTGATTCAAAGTCCTGTTGTTGTTCCTAGACTTTGAATGTGTTGTTATGAGAGTGTGGCGACGTACCAGTGTATCTGCAGCTGTTTGTTAATACACAGCCTAGGCTCTGTAAACAGTTTCTCTCTCTGTTTTCTCTACAGGTAAAGGCAGACCTATTCTGTGACTGGATGAAGATTTGAATTCACCCGGTGAGTATAAACTTTTTTGTGTGGAAATCTTTGAATATCTTTTGTACTATGGTGCCCTCTGGTGGAAGGGTCAGGAATAACACTGAGGTAGGAATGAGCACATCTGTGATGAAGGTCTAAAAATGGTTTTAATGAATGAACTTTCCCTGAGTGAGTTCCAATCCCCATACTTCCCTACTATTCAGTATGCCAGAAAAAGATTTAGGATGTCCCAATTCATGCACGTCAATTGTAGTATGCTAAAAATACATGAATGCCCCACTAACTCCAATAGCATTTTCGAGTATTCGTGTTTATTCTTGACATTTCTCGACATAATGAAAAAAAAATCTTCCTTATCTGATTTTTATTTTATCTTCTGTGGCCCTAAAACTCTTCTGTAATTTAGTATAGTGTAGTAAAAGCAAAAAGTATGAGATTTGGAACACAAGGATGTTCTTGTGTTTGTGTGAAGGTGTGAAGGCTTTGCTATCAGTGTGAGGACACAGAGGAGGGCGCCCCTCCTGCTAAACAATCTCGGTGTGGGAAATGTGACGGCCAGACCAAAGCTCAGAGGTGACATGAGGATCTCTAACTGTCCTTGACTCAAATCACTGCACCATTATTATTCACACTTAAAGGCCTTTGAACACCGGGCGCGTTTTATTCTTACGATTAATCCGTTAATTAACGAACGTATACAGAGTCAATACAAGCCTCCACACCAGCACCGTCATTTCGCATCGCGAATTTGCGTTTGTTATTTTTTCGAACTGAGTTCGACTTTTCTGGGACGTCGCTTCTAAAGTGAGACGCGACAAAATTCACATTTCAAAACATTCGCTTTTACGTTGCGTTTATTCGCGTCACGCCCGGTGTGCAAAGGCCTTAAAGCTGGGGTGGAGGATTTGGGGAGAAAATGGCAGTTGGGATAGAGATTTGAATCCAAATACCTCAACCGCTCCACTTGTTCTCTTTGGTCCCTCCCCTATGGCTCCCTGACACGCTCTACACCAACAACGTGTCCATTCACTTTGGTGAATGGACAGTCCCAACAGCCAATAAGAACAGAGAATCGGAGCCTCACTTTGATTGGTCAAAGTGCACAGCTCATGTTAACTTTGACCAATCAGAAATCACATACCCCAGCTTTAAAGCCCTTTGTGTGTTGTCTCTGTGTTCATGTTAAATGCATTGTTCTATCAGGGTCCATCAGAGACCACATTCTCCAGGACCTGGACCAAGCTGTGTGGGCTTCAATAGCGACCAATCAATACTTGACATTATGGATTTTAAAGTAAAAAATCCATCTGCTGCAGAGAGGTAAACTTTTTCTAATATTAAAATATTACTGATTTATGTTTTAACTTTAGTAACTGCAACATGGTTTGATTGACAACATTTCAAACAGCCTTTAAGAACTGAACTTAACAGGCAAAAAGTTTGCACACCCCTACCAAAACTACACAATGTATTGTATGGACTGGACTGTTGTGTTAGTGTTGTGTTCATAATAAATTAATTGTTTTATCAGGGTCCATAAGAGACCACATTCCTCTGAACCTGGACCCAGCTGTGTGTCTTGCAAAAGCGACGAGTCAAAAGAATTCTTCATCGATTTTAAAAGAACAAAAACGTAAGCTACAGAGAGGTAAACTGTTACTAATATTAAAATATTACTAATTCTTATTTTCACTTGTTGCGTATAGTGAGAAATATTGTTTTGGTTTTTCTTCATGTACATTTATATTCTCACATCTGCCCAGTAGTACCAGTCTGATACAAGTGGCCAAGCAGAGTACTCTGTACCCAGATCTGTAAGTTTGCTTTCATAAAATTAAGTTTTTGGATGTATTTACACTGTGATATCTTCTGGCTTTATTTAGATTAATGCATTGAGTTTTATGCTTTTATATTTTCATGTGTATGTTTGTGCAATTATGTGGATAAGCCGCTAACTTACTTTTACTCTGGTTGTTAAGAGATGTTAACCTTGTTGGCTGGTATCAGCATTATTTGTTACATGTTACTTATCGGTGAAATAGCCTGAAGAACATTGAGAGTTGTGATAATACAGCTTGGTTTGAAATCACAGTCAGCTTTGGTTTGATCGAGTATTCTCTGGGTTTCTCTTTGGTTTCACTTTGCTGATGGAAATACAGACTGCACTGTTAATTCACAGTGGGATAAGCAATACCAACAACACTGTAATGTTCTTATCAACATTATCAAAGGACCTGTACCTTGTTTTCGTCTCTGTGAACAGACATAGTGTGAGCTAATTCTTCATCATTTTTCCAGGAAAATCTCAGATGATCCTATTCCGTCTGTCCAGCAGCATGAATCCAACCTGGACTCCACATTTATGGTCTGTACATGTTCAACTAATAATATTCATCAGGTCTTTTCATAATAACCTCCATGTTCTTCTTTTTCTACGAGTGGACTGTCTGTCAGTCCAGCATGGTTCTGATGTTTGCTTCATGAGATTGGTTTAATCGTGCCGTTCATATAATATTGTTTTCCAGCTGCTGGAGGAAAACATTGTCAAGTTTGTGAAGAATGAGCTGAATACGTTCCAGAAGGATCTGAATTCAGATTACCCAGAATGCTTAGAGGGTCAGAGGGAGGATGAAGAGCAGAGGAGGAGCAGCAAAGAGGCAATTTTGAAGATCACGCTGCACTTTCTGAGGAAAATGAACCTGGATGAGCTGGCTTGCCGTCTGCAGATCAGTAAGAGGATTTATCTAAAGGTTCAACATGATGGGGGAATGGGACGTTTAGTGATATGTTCATATGTGCATCATTTTAAGGGAATTTAATGTTATTATTATGATTTACTTATTCAACTCTTTCTTGGAAGTTCATTCAGGACCTGCTGGTGAAGCTTGTCAACGTGAACTAAAGTCACATCTGAAGAAGAAGTACCAGTCTGTGTTTGAGGGGATTTCTAAAGCAGGAAACCCAACCCTTCTGAATCAGATCTACACAGAGCTCCATATCACAGAGGGAGGGACTGGAGAGGTCAATGATGAACATGAGGTCAGGCAGATTGAAACAGCATCCAGGAAACCACACAGACCAGAAACAACAATCCAATGTGAAGACATCTTTAAGGCCTTACCCGGAACAGATAAACCAATCAGAGCAGTGATGACAAAGGGAGTGGCTGGCATCGGGAAAACATTCTTAACACAGAAGTTCACTCTGGACTGGGCTGAAGGCATAGCCAACCAGGACATACAGTTCACATTTCCATTCCCTTTCAAAGAGCTGAATGTGCTGAAAGAGAAGAAGTTTAGTTTGGTTGAACTTGTTCAACACTTCTTTCCTGAAACCAAAGAAGCAGGAATCTGCAGCTTTGAAGAGTTCCAGGTTGTGTTCATCTTAGATGGTCTGGATGAGTGTCGACTTCCTCTGGACTTCCACAACAATGAGATTCTGACGGATGTTACAGAGACCACCTCAGTGGATGTGCTGCTGACAAACCTCATCAGGGGGAAACTGCTTCCCTCTGCTCGCCTCTGGATAACCACACGACCTGCAGCAGCCAATCAGATCCCTCCTGACTGTGTTGGCATGGTGACAGAGGTCAGAGGGTTCACTGATCCACAGAAGGAGAAGTACTTCAGGAAGAGATTCATAGATAAGGAGCAGGCCAACAGAACCATCTCCCACATCAAGACATCCCGAAGCCTCCACATCATGTGCCACATCCCAGTCTTCTGCTGGATCACTGCTACAGTCCTGAAGGATTTATTGAAGACTGGAGAGGAAGGAAAGCTGCCCAAGACCCTGACTGAGCTATACATCCACTTCCTGGTGGTTCAGGCCAAACTGAAGAAAGTCAAGTATGATGGAGGAGCTGAGACGGATTCCCACTGGAGTCCAGAGACCAGGAAGATGATTGAGTCTCTGGGAAAACTGGCTTTTGAGCAGCTGCAGAAAGGAAACCTGATCTTCTATGAATCAGACCTGACAGAGTGTGGCATCGATATCAGAGAAGCTTCAGTGGACTCAGGAGTGTTCACACAGATCTTCAAAGAGGAGAGAGGACTGTACCAGGACAAGGTGTTCTGCTTCGTCCATCTGAGTGTACAGGAGTTTCTCGCTGCTCTTCATGTCCATCTGACATTCAGCAACACTGGAGTCAATCTGCTGTCAGAAGGATCTGCAGAGACACAGTTCTACCAAAGTGCTGTGGACAAGGCCCTACAGAGTCCGAATGGACACCTGGACTTGTTCCTCCGCTTCCTCCTGGGTCTTTCACTGGAGACCAATCAGGTTCTCCTGGAAGGTCTGCTGACACAGACAGAAAGAAGCTCACAGACCAATCAGGAAGCAATTGAGTTCATCAAGGAAAGGATCCAAGGGACTTCTTCTGCAGAGAGAAGCCTCAATCTGTTCCACTGTCTGAATGAGCTGAACGATCGTTCTCTAGTGGAGGAGATCCAAAAGTCCATGAGTTCAGGACGTCTCTCCGCAGATGAACTGACTCCTGCTCAGTGGTCAGCTCTGGTCTTCATCTTACTGTCATCAGAAAAAGATCTGGACGTGTTTGACCTGAAGAAATACTCTGCTTCAGAGGAGGCTCTTCTTAGGCTGCTACCAGTGGTCAAAGCCTCCAGAAAAGCTCTGTAAGTAGGATTTATTGATCTGCAAATACTCTTTCAACAAGAGGAAAACATTAGAAACGTGTTATTTGTTTTCTTTCTGTTGTCTCTTCAGGTTGAGTGGCTGTAACCTCTCAGAGAGAAGCTGTGAAGCTCTGTCCACAGTTCTCAGCTCCCAGTCTTCTAATCTGAGAGACCTGGACCTGAGTAACAACGACCTGCAGGATACAGGAGTGAAGCATCTGTCTTCTGGACTTCAGAGTCCACACTGTAGACTGGAAAAGCTAAGGTTAGATACATGTTGAGATTCTTAGTAAACTATAATCTTTATGAAGTTCACACCCCTCTCATGCAAGGATTCTGACTCGAGTGGTTTTACGATTAAGAATGTTGAAATTAACAGTGTGTGTTCTCACTGAATACGCCGGTCAAGCACATCCCAAACATGCTCAATGGGTGACATGTCCGGTGAGTATGCTGGCCATGCAAGAACTGGGACATTTTCAGCGTCCAAGAATTGTGTACAGATCCTTGCAACATGGGGCCGTGCATTATCTTGCTGAAACGTTCATGGATGTATGGCACAACAATGGGCCTCAGGATCTCATCACGGTATCTCTGTGCATTCAAAATGCCATCAATAAAATGCTCCTGTGTTCTTCGTCCATAACAGATGCCTGCCCATACCATAACCCCACCACCATCATGGGCCACTCGATCCACAACATTGACATCAGCAAAGCGCTCACCCACACGACGCCACACACGCTGTCTGCCATCTGCCCTGAACAATGTAAACCGAGATTCATCCGTGAAGAGAACACCTCTCCAACGTGCCAGACGCCATCCAATGTGAGCATTTTCCCACTCAAGTCTGTTACGGCGACGAGCTGGAGTCAGGTCAAGATCCCGATGAGGACGATGAGCATGCAGTTGAGCTTCCCTGAGACGGTTTCTGACAGTTTGTGCAGAAATTGTTTGGTTATGCAAACCAATTGTTTCAGCAGCTGTCTCAGTGGCTGGTCTCAGACGATCTTGGAGGTGAACCTGCTGGATGTGGAGGTCCTGGGCTGGTGTGGTTACACGTGGTCTGCGGTTGTGAGGCTGGTTGGATGTACTGCCATATTCTCTGAAACGCCTTTGGAGACGGCTTATGGTGGAGAAATGAACATTCAATGCACAAGCAACAGATCTGGTTGACATTCCTGCTGTCAGCATGCCAATTGCACGCTCCCTCAATGCTTGTGGCATCTGTGGCATTTTGCTGTGAGACAAAACTGCACATTTCAGGGTGGCCTTTTATTGTGGACAGTCTAAGGCACACCTGTGCACTAATCATGATGTCAGATCAGCATCTTGATGTGGCACACCTGTGAGGTGGGATGGATTATCTCAGCAAAGCAGAAGTGCTCACTATCACACATTTAGACAGATTTGTGAACAATGTTTGAGAGAAATGGTAATATTGTGTATCTGGAATGAATTTTAGATCTTTAAGTCCATCTCATGAAAAATGGGAGCAAAAACAAAAGTGTTGTGTTTATATTTTTGTTGAGTGTATAATTCTAAATCTTAAAAGTGTAATTGAAAACAAAATTAGCATGAAATACAAAATTCAACAAAATAGCATTGAAGCATCAATACCATTAAAATCAACATGAAAACCAAATGGTGTCTCACTCATCACTCTCCTCGGGGTCGGATCGCAGGGCCATCGGCTCCAGCAGGAGACCCCAAACTTCCCTTTCTCGATTAACTAGCTCTGGATGGGGGATCCAGAGGTGTGGAGATGTAATCTCTCCGCCTAATCCTGGGTCTTCCTCCTCCCAGCTGGACTTGCCTTGGTCCCCTCCCTAGGAGACTCCTTTCCAAATGCCCTAACCACCCCAACTGGCTCCTTTCTACACAAAGGAGCAGCTACTCTTCTCAGAGTCTCTCAGGACGACTGAGCTTCTCACCCTATCTCTAATGGAGACGCCAGCCACCCTCCTGAGAAAACCCAATTCCAGCACTTGTCCCCGCGATCTAGTTCTTTGGATCATGACCCAGCCTTCATGACCATGGTTGAGAGTAGGAACCAAGATTGACCGATAGAGCCAGAGCTTTGCCTTATGCCTCACCTCTTATCACAACGGTGTGGTAAAGCTTCACATTTGGCTGTGAACTGATCCAGTTAGTTCTGGATGTAAATCCGTCAACATCACTGTTCTTCAGAAATCAATACCGCTATAAAAATCTTCACATGTTCACTGATGGTTATTGTTTTTTTTGTGTTTAGTTTGTCAGGTTGTCTGATCACAGGGGAAGGCTTTGCTTCTCTGGCCTCAGCTCTGAGCTCCAACCCCATCCATCTGAGAGAACTGGACCTGAGCTACAACCATCCAGGAGCCTCAGGAGTGAATCTTCTATCTGCAGCACGGAACGATCAACCCTGGAAACTGGACACTCTCAGGTATGAAGAGGCTGATGACAGTCTGATAGAGGGGAAAGGACATTTTCTCTGGCTCATGACCCCGACACATTAAGCTAATGTAATGTCCATGTGTCCATGGTATCTTTTAGGATGGAGCCTAGTGGAGACAAATGGTTGAGACCAGGTCTGAGGAAGTGTAAGTGTATTTTTCAAAATGTTTCATCAAACTGTCAATCAAAGAAGAGATGATTGATTAATAACTGCTGCTGTGTGTGTATTTTCCTCTCCGTCAGATTCCTGTGAACTCAAAATCGACACTAACACAGTACACAGAAATATCAAGCTGTCTGACAACAACAGGAAGATGAACAATGTGAAAGAGGAGCAGCCATATCCTGACCATCCAGAAAGATTTGACCGCTGGCCTCAGCTGCTGTGTACTAACAATCTGACCGGTCGCTCTTACTGGGAGGTCGACAGGATAGGGAGAGTTTTCATATCAGTGAGTTACAGAGGGATCAGAAGGGCTGGAGAAAGTGACACCATTTTGTTTGGATATAATGATCAGTCCTTCTGTCTGACTTGCTCTAAAGATGGTGACACTCTTTATCTGAATGACAGAAGAATTCCCATCTCCCTCTCAGTCTCTGACAGAGTAGCAGTGTATGTGGACTACGATGCTGGCACTCTGTCCTTCTACAGTGTCTCCTCTGACTCACCGATCCACATCTATACCCACAACACCACATTCACCGAACCGCTTTATCCCGGGTTTGGGTTTGGGTTCTCAACACCTGATAACTCAATGTACCTGTGTCCCCTGTAGGCAGGGGGCGGACCCAGGCATTTGGTCCTTGACCGGCCAAATCTTGTCTAATAACTGGAATAGTCATTGCAAACCCACTAGGTTCTAATGTAATTACAACTTAGTTCAGTACGCCAGTGAATAGGAACGACCAAGGATACGACCTAGTAACTAGAGAATAGTCTGATCGCCCAGCTAGACTGTCTTTTTAAGCTGACTGAAGGCTCCGGCTCAGCTGTTAGCTACAGAGCTACTGTTTTGCTAACACAATTCAAGATTCGCACACTGTACAAACAGTAAATGTAATCGGCCAATATGTTTAACAACAGCTCTATCTAGCTAACAAAGCATTATCCCCCAAAATCAATAACACAATTCACGGAGAAAATTACTGCGGAACATTTACATTGCGGGCTGCAGCCTGAAGTTACTGTTACTGTTAAACATATTGGCCGATTGCATTCACTTTGTAACTTGAAAAAGGTTTGTAACTGAGTTTACATGTAGCCACCAAAGCCCGGCTTCACTGTCTATCTGGACACAGGCTACTGCTGTCAGTCACTGCCTCACGTAACTTCAGGCTGTAGCCCGTAATACACATGTTCGCCAGTCATATTCTCCGTGAAATGCGTTATTTATTTTGGGGGAAATGCTTTGTTAGCTCGGAGGAGCTGCTGTTAAACATATTGGCCGATTACATTTAATGTTTGTACAGCGTGCGCAATGTTTTCTGACTTTGTGTGGCTGACCCTACGCTCTGACCCCCTCCGAAGTGTGGTTACTTGAGAGGGGATATGCGAAAAGACGAATTTCAATGTGCCTCGTGTACAACTGACAAATAAAGATAACTTAACTTAACTTAACTTTTATCTTGCTAGCATAACAGTAGCTCTGTGGCTAACAGCTGCCGCAGTCTCCCGTTGCTCGTATCCTTGGTCCGACTTCCCAGTACAATGTGAACGCACCGTTAAAGCCAAATTCTGTCGTTGCTTGGTCGTATCCTTGGTAGTTCCTATTGACTGGAGTACTGAACTACGTTTTCATTACATAAGAACCTTATGGGTTTGCGATGGGTATTCCAGTTATTTTACGAGATCTCAGGTGTTGCTCTGGAAACAAGTTATTGGGTCGAAAAAAATCTAATTTGATCGCAAAAAGGCATGAAAACATAAATGAGTGGCCAAATTATTATTTTTATGGACTTCGTGAAGGCTGCGCGTCGGACAGTTCTCGCCTCCACGGTGTCCATTAATCCCTGATACATGGACACCTCGTCGGGCATTAACCCTAACGTATTTTAGGCCACTGTAAAGCACTTTGAATGGCCTTGTGTCTGAAATGTGCTATAGCAATAAACTTGCCTTGCTTGCCTAAGAAAATGACTTAGTCTCCAGCACTGTGGATCATAAAGTACAACAGTGTTCTTTGTCCTTTTGTAGCTAAGACAGTCAGCGTGTCTGAAAGCCAACTTTACATTTGGGACATAAAACTTGATAAATTCCGATTAGCTGCATCATAAACTCCTTCCTAGGATTCTATCTGAGCTGTTTAATGAACACTAATATTTACAAAGGCTTTCCTTAAGGCAGGGCTATTCAATAGGCGGCCCGCGGGCCAGGTCCGGCCCGCAAAGGAATATTTACTGGCCCCCGCTTTGACTACCGACCGACCCCCAAATTATTATTATTTATTTTTAATTTTTAATTTTTTTTTAAGTGGTGCACAATTAATGTACTAGCACGCGCGATGTGTGCTTTTGCATGGTCATAACTGCGCGAAAGGCTGCGATCTGCAGTAAATAAATGTGCACGTGTCTCCAAAATTTTTGCCGCGCCTCCCATGATCCTGGACAGTGACCCCTTGACAAACAGAATGTATTCCGTATTCACATGTACAATAAGTGGTGTCATGGTGAGCAGAATAAACAGGCTGCAAATCGGAGATGATCGTTTCGTTCATTCATTGCTACACAGCTACACGATGTTTCCCTCAATGGCGGAAACATCATAGCGCTTCAACCACGTCACCCGGGAGTCAATCCACACGGAGCACACATATTGGATGTGGCTCCTATACACTTAAACAACAGGCAGCCTATGTTAATCAAATAGGGATTATTTTTGATAAGCTGGTGAACTCTATTTGATAAAATAAAGACAATATATGCACTCCTATGTCGTTGTAGTGTTTTACAATATATGTAGCTATTGATGTGATGCTCATCAATTTTAGGCATTTTTTTCCGGCCCCTCATTTTGGATCATTTCGACCAACCGGCCCCCATTCAAAACTAATTGAATAGCCCTGGGATCTGCTGCCTTATTGAGGTGAATATTGAAATCACCAATAATAAGGATTCTATCAGAATGGGTGATAAGACCCGCGAGAAAGTCACTAAATTGTTCTATAAAATTGTGAGTATGGGCCGGGGGGGCCTACAGACCACCACCAAATTGAAACCATCTCCATGAAAACCATTTTTCCGATTTGCAGGAGGTGGCCTCATTACCAAAGCCTCGAATGAATCACATTTAAAGTCATTCTTCGAGATCAGGCTGAAAATAGATTTATAGATAAGGGCAACCCCTCCACCCCGTCCAGTATCCCGGGCCACATAAGAGTATGAGTAGTTTGCAGGAGAGGCCTCGTTTAGAGGACGAAAAAAGTTTGGCTGAAGACATGATTCACACAGACCGATCATATCAAACTTATGTTCAATGATCAAGTCATTTATCAATAAAGGTTTGATAGAAAGAGATCTAAAATGTATGAACCCACATGTGAGGGTCATATTGGGGCTTGGTTTATGATCTCTCAGTGTGGGAATGGTCATTTAAAAAAAAATGGTTTAACACATAACTAAACTAATTGACTCCACCTCAGCACTAGCTCATGTTTGACCTGCAACCTGGGGCCTATTTCAGGTAGCTGGTTTTACATACTCTGGGTTTAATCCTGCGCTCTGAGTTGGTCAACTCAGAGCGCAGGGTTGACGAGCAACTCTGGGTTTTCGGTTTCAGAACAGTGGATCAGCGTTGGGTTAATCAACTCTGAGCTGTTCACTCTGGGTGGAGCGTGTGCATAAAAGCCATCGTCAATGGATCGCTGAAAACATGATTCACCATGGAAACAGAAGAAACAAATGCTTGATCCTCCCACTTCTCCACTTCTCAAAAAAGAAAAAAAAAACTTCTCCGCTCCTCCCACTAGAGTAAGAAATATTAATTTATGAGCTTATGGAGAAGAATGAACAGGGATATTGTCTCATAACTCTGATCTAATCACTTCGGCAATTCAGAAAAAAACGGTGCAAACGTTTTTTGTCAAGAGCATCATTGCTTCCGTATGAGAAGCAAGTCTATTTTAAGAATTAAGTTATGCATATCAGCAGCAACAAAATTATAAAGCTGCCGCTGCACAGCACTGCTGACAGTGTTTTATATTCGCTGGAGCCTATTATGTAGGCCTAGGCAAGCTATAATAGGCCTACTGTGCAGTAAACAGACTGTCGCTTCTTTTAAATGGGGAGTGAAAGATATTAACATTTGACACATAAGGTGACAGTTTCCATTGTAGATCCTGATTGTTTTATTACCAGATCCCTTGTCCTCTAGTGATCACAGTTTAAATTATTATATTATTTCTATATTCATATTGGGCTATTTAACGAGGCTTGTCTGTGACTTTGGGATGACACAAGTGAACAGTAACGATCGCATGCAGCCGCAGAATTACATTTCAACCTGACATAAATAGCCTATGTTCAGTGGCACAGGTGTTAAAAAACTACTGATAATGATACAAATAAATAACGAGATACATACAATACAATAGGTTTATTAATCTGAATGTAAAGCATGTTCACGATGTGTAAAGTGGCCGCATATGAACGAACGAGGGCTGAGAACAAGGCTACTGATCAAATGATCGATCAAACGTAAAATCATCAGGAAATGATAAAAACATCCCGATGGAGATTTCTATGGAGTGATTTTGCTTTAAACTGTACAGGGTTGCGTTGTGACAGTGACTCTTTCTTCAGTCGGAGCTGCAGCGTAAAGTGAAAACAAACTCAGGGTAGGTCAAACCACCTATCCAGCAGGTTAGACCCACGGCGTATGTTGCCGCAGTAACTGACTCTCGGTTGCGCTGAACCTGCTTCTTGAAACGGAAAACCGAGAGTTTCCACTAACTCAGAGCGAACAAACTCTGGGTTGCCTCAAAACCAGCTACCTGAAATAGGCCCCTGCTGACTACTACATCAAAGCCAAGTCAAAGTTGTTTATTGTCAGTTCTGATATATACAAGACATACATCAGAATCAAAATGGCATCTATCTCTTACCCACGGTGCAATAGGGACGATAAAAAGAAAATAGAGTAGAATAAGATAAACATAAACAGTATTTACATTAGATGAATTCTTAATACTAAGTAGTGCAAAGGAACTTTGTGTACAATATAAAACAGAATATACAGTGGAGGAAATAAGTGTTTGATCCCTCACCGATTTTGTAAGTTTGCCCACTTACAATGAAATGAGCGGTCTATAATATTAATGCTAGGTTTATTTGAACAGTGATAGACAGAATATCAAAAAGAAAATCCAGAAAATCACATAGAAAAAAGATATAAATTATTTTGCATTTCATTGAGTGTAATAAGTATTTGATCCCCTATCAGAACATTGCTTAGTACTTGGTGGAGAAACCCTTGTTGGCAAGTACAGAGGTCAGACGTGTCTTGTAGTTGATGACCAGGTTTGCACACATCTCAGGAGGATATTTGGACCACTCCTCTTTGCAGATCCTCTCCAAATCTTTAAGGTTTCGAGGCCTTCGCTTGAGCTTCAGTTCCCTCCACAGATCTATTGGATTAAGGTCCGGAGACTGGCTAGGCCACTCCATGACCTTAATGTGCTTCTTCTTGAGCCACTCCTTTGTTGCCTTTGCTGTATTTTTAGGGTCGTTGACGTGCTGGAAGACCCATCCACGACCCATTTTAACGGACCTGGCTGAGAGAAAGAGGTTGTCACCCAGTATTTCATGGTACACGGCCCCATCCATAGATCCCTCGATGCAGTGAAGTCCACCTGTCCCCTTAGAAGAGAAACACCCCCAAAGCATAATGCTTCAACCTCCCTGCTTGACTGTGGGGATGGTGTTCTTGGGGTCATAGTCAGAATTCCTCTTCCTCCAAGCATGGCGAGTGACTATGATACCAAATAACTTGATTTAGTTCTAATCTGACCACATCACCTTCTCCCAAGCATTCTCTGAGTCGTTCAGGTGTTCATTGGCAAACTTCAGACGGTTCTGCACATGTCACTTCTTGAGCAAGGGGACCTTACGGGCACTACAGGATTTCAATCCATTGCGGCATAGTATGTTACCAATGGTTTTCTTGGTGACTGTGGTCCCAGCTGCCTTGGGATCATAAACAGGCTCCTCCCGTGTAGATCTGGGCTGATCCTCTGGGCTTTCTCATGATCATTGATACCCCACAAGGTGAGATCTTGCATGGAGCCCCAGACCGAGGGAGATTGATGGTCATTTTGTGTTTCTTTCATTTTCGAATAATCGCACCAACAGTTGTCTCCTTCTCACCCAGCTTCTCGCCAATGGTCTTGTAGTCTATTCCGGCCTTGTGCAGGTCTACAATCTTGTCCCTGATGTCTTTAGATGGCTCTTTGGTCTTGCCCATGATGGAGATGTTAGAGTTTGATTTATTGACTCTGTGGACAGGTGTCTTTTATACAGGTAACAAGTTGAGACAGGTGTGTTTTATACAGGAAACTAGTTGAGATTAGGAATATTTTTTTAAAGCACGAGGACTAATCTGTGGGAGCCAGAATTCTTTATGGTTGGTAGGGGATCAAATACTTATTTCACTCAATGAAATGCAAAATAATTTCTATCTTTTTTGTTAAAATAAACGTAGCATTAAAATTATAGACCGCTCATTTCATTGTAAGTGGGCAAACTTACAAAATCGGTGAGGGATCAAACACTTATTTCCTCCACTGTATAAGATAGCCTGGTCCAACCAGACCATCGTACTTCATTTCATTTGTACAGGTCGGACCTCGGAACTACCAAGTCGGAAATCTCCTTCTTCAGAGTATAAAGGGACGCAGCATTCGACTGAAACTGGAGCGCGACTTCGACGTCATCGTTCTCAGCCACTCGCTCTGTTCGCTGATTGGACGATTGTAGATTCTCCGGAGAATCTGGGAAATGCGCTGTACACCCAGACTGACTACTGAAGGGAAAATAAATGAAAATGGAGCCAGGCTATGTATAAGATAGAATAGAGAGTAAAAAGTAGATAAGTTAAATTGAAATGTGCAATATACAGTCACTAACCCTAACCCTAATCCTAACAAGCAGTGTGAACTAACTCCATTACTAACTATTCTATCAATATTTAGTGCAATGGTGTTCCTTATAAGGATAATTCACTCGTTTTTCATTAAAAAAATACATGTTCAAACTTTTTTTTTTAATGTTTCATCACTTTATTACTTTTGAAAGACCAACATTACTCTATAACCCATAGGCCCTAATATCACAGTGGATGAAATTCTGGTGGCATTCAGAGGTCGCTGCCCATTAAGGCAATACATGCCTTCCAAACCAGCTAAATATGGGATAAAAATCGGGGCAGCATGTGATGCAAACACCAGCTATGCATTGAACATGCAGGTTTACACTGAAAAGCCTGTTGGAGGAGCCCCAGAGAGGAAGAATAATGCATAATGTGCCTGGGTTATAGAGTAGTGGAAGTTGCTCTACACACTTGTCCCACACTGTCCCAACAGCTGCCAGCTTGTCTCTCTCCCATATACCAGCCCTTGTCTCTCGATTATCACATCTGATTACTCTGGAGAAAACGTGAAAAGTTTCAAGACACATTGTGGCTTGTAATACAGCCCTGCCTGTCTCTGCATCCCACAGACTGTCGATTCATCCTTCGACTTATAGACCCCAGCCAGGATGAGCAGCCCCAAATACGCATCTAAATGTGTTTTGTCCAGCTCCTTCCACTTTTCCCATTAAAACACACCTCCCTTCTAGATTAGTCATTTCCAGAATGATTTTCTGTAATGAATCTGGCGTGACCAGCTCAAAAGCTGACTTGATGTCAGTCACACGAGTCACTGCCATCCTAGTGGGCCCTGGCACTGTCTTTATGTTTTCTGCAGACAGTTTTGTCTGACACATATTTGGGGATGAAGACCACTGTATTTCACCATTTTTTGACATGAATGTCTTGCTTGGAGGAATAGGAATAGAAATTCCCTCATCTGGTTCAAAATCAGAATCATTAGAATCAGAATTTAGCTCAAGATGCATCCTCCTCTATTTCACTAGCATGATCAATGATGACTTCCAGAGCCTCCTGGACTGTCACACTTGCGCCTGTGTGTGTGTGTCTGTGTGTGTGTGTGTGTGTGTGTCTGTGTGTGTGTGTGTGTGTGTGTGTGTGTGTCTGTGTGTGTGTGTGTGTGTGTGTGTCTGTGTGTGTGTGTGTGTGTGTGCGTGTGTCTGTGTGTGTGTGATTTGGGTGAAATATGTCTCACAGTTGTAAAGAAAGAAATAGTCTGACATTTCTGACTCCCTTTTACCTCCAGTTTTACTAATATGTGAGATGAACTATTTTCACATCATATGTTGATTACACTAATTAAGGCAGAAGACGTTTCGTACTGAAAAAATACTTTGAACTATTGTTCCTAGATCTTCAAACTTCAAAACGGGTCAACTTGACCCGGAACATAACAGGAGGGTTATGAGATTATACCTTAGAATATTTTCACTCCTCTGACACACCATATTCCATCATTCAAATGAGTCTTTGGGGCGAGCTACTCATGTGGGCTGGACGGGGTGTTACCAGGTGTTTGTCTCTGAATAGGACATAAGGAGACGCTCTCCTCTGCTCCCACAGGCTTCCTCCATCTCCCTGACCGAGGTAAGAACTCTGAACTACTCACTATAATCTCACTACTTACACCATTCTGTCACAGGGGGAGAAGTCCTTTACTAGACTTTAATTTGAACCTTGACTTGAACTTGTTGTTAAAAACTGTATTCCCAATTTGATTGATTTATCTATTCAAGGTGTTAATTAACGTAAAATGTCTTAGCCCAGTCAAGTGATTGTAAACAGTTGCATGTGGCCCAGGCAGCTACATGCATGGACTCACTGTAGAGCAAATTCTGTGGTTCCTTTTTTGGTAATTCTGACTTAATTTGCACTAGTTACATACTAACCAGTTAATCAACAATATTTCAGTTCAGTCTAAATTTCAACATGATTAATTGTGACATGTTTTCTCTACGTTTCCACAGTTTGAAACATGAGGAATCTGATCGTGTTTGGAGTTCTCCTCCTGCTGGCGATCACCGTTCTACAAACTGACGGTGTCGTTGTAAGTGGCTTAAACTTTACTACGTATTTTTAATTTTTTATATATATTTTTTTATTTAAAAACTTTTTAAATGCCTAGAAAGTATGACTTCAAAATAAGTATTTTAAATGTTTTTAGACTGCTGGGTTGAACTGAATTCTGATTTGTTTTAAGATAAATATGTTTTTTTTTCTTTTTCCAAAACCTGCCTTAGGCTTCTCCTCAAAACGTAAGTATCTTTAACTCATGTTGCCTATTCAAGGTATCTTTGTACCTATATATTGTATATGTTTGTGTATCTCTGTCTGTCTGACTGACCATGCTTTATTTACTACAGGTGAAACTCGAAACATTTGAATATCGTGCACAAGTTCATTTATTTCAGTAATTCAACTTAAACCTGCAGTGTGTAGAATTTTGGGTTTTATTTCCTAGCAGATTTTGTAGAAAGTAATTATAATATCCATAAGTACATTTAATTTAGTGCATAATAGCTGAACATTTTTTTTTTATTTATTTTTTTTCCCCTTAGAAAGGGTCTCATATGTGTCCATATTCCTGCATATTTTGGACCAAGGCCTAGTGCCGCCATCTTGAACGTGTCATAGTTGGAATGTCATCAGATGCATCGTTTAAAATTTAGAATTGTTCTTGTCCTTGAAGGCCACTGTAGCTTCTGTTATTATTCTAAAGGGTTGGGGTTACCCAGGGAGCGTTGCATTCTAGCACTTTCTAGAACTTTCTTGATGATGTCATATTACACACTGCACCTTTAAAAGGTGAAAATAACATATTATATAGATTTATTACATGCAAAGTGAGATATCTCAAGCCTTTATTTGTTATAATTTTGATTATTACGGCATACAGCTTATGAAAACCCCAAATTCAAAATCTCAGAAAATTTGAATAATACATGAAATCAATAAAAAAAGGGATTTTAAATACAGAAATGTCGGCCCTCTATGAAGTATAATCATCCATATGTACTCAGTACTTGGTTTGGGCCCCTTTTGAATGAATTCTTGCCACAATTCCAATTCATTTTCCATGATATTCTAATAATATGAGTTTCACCTGTATGTGTTTGCTTGTGAAGCACTCTGTAATATGTTTTGAAAGCTGCTGCACAGACAAAATTATAATTATCATTATTCTGTCTGAAGTCGTTCAAATGTTTACATACTTTGTAAATGTTGTGGTGTTTTGTGGTAAATTTAAAGTATATTTTCAATTCTTTAATCGATAGTTTAAGTTTGGAGATATCCTTGCCTTCCCTCGGCCTGGGATGACTCACTATGCCATCTGGGTGGGAGACAGAAAGATTGAGACAGCTGATGGCATGTACAAAAGACAAGGAGACCAAGACATCTTTCATTTCACAGGTAGGCTAAGTGTATTGAAACTCAAATGGGAGCACATAGTTTTTATGTCATGATTTATTTTTTTTTTTTTTTGCAGTTTTTAACAGTTTTTGTTTTCTCACAGTTCGGCTTAAAGGAGGCCGCCTATCTGATTGCTTTTTCGACACACTGAAACCATCCAACCGTGCCGTGGTCTCTGTGGACAACTACCTCGACAAGCTCCTTAAGAGGAAAGAATTCGCATCTCTCAAACAAACCGAGGCTCAGATGGAGGCAAACATCAAAGAGAAGATCGGGCGATGTGGAATCTGGAAACCCTTTTCCAACAACTGTGAACACGTGGCTACCTACGTGCGCTATGGAGTCAGTTTTGCGTGGCAGGTATGTGGCAGATTCAACCAGCCCATCATTTTTACACATGACTATGCTTTGATTTAAACCATTTCATAGTAGATATGGTTGTATGTTTAGGGTAGTTTTCCTTCTGGAAGGTGAACCTCTGCCCCAGTCTCAAGTCTTTTGCAGTTTCCAACAGGTTTTCTGCCCTGTATTTGGCTCCATCCATCTTCCCATCAACTCTGACCAGCTTCCCTGTACCTGCTGAAGAAAAGGACCCCCATAGCGTGATGCTGCCACCACCATGTTTCACAGTGAGGATGGTGTGTATAGGGTGGTTTGTAGTGTTAGTTTCTGCCACACATTGCATTTTGCATTCAGGCCAAAAACTTCACGTTTGGTCTCATCTGAATATGCTGTGTCCACCGCATGGCTTTTGACAAGGGTTGGAGGAAGGTGCTTTGTTCAGATGAGATCAAAATTGAAGTTTTTGGCTTAATGCAAAATGCAATGTGTGGTGGAAAACTAACACTGCGCATCACCCTATACACACCATCCTCACTGTGAAACATGGTGGTGGCAGCGTCATGCTGTGGGGATGCTTTTCTTCAGCAGGTACAGGGAAGCTGGTTAGAGTTGATGGGAATATGGATGGAGCCAAATATAGGGCAGAAAACCTGTTGGAGTCTGCAAAAGACTTGAGACTGGGGCAGAGGTTCACCTTCCAGAAGGAAAACTACCCTAAACATACAGCCAGATCTACTATGAAATGGTTTAAATCAAAGCATAGTCAAGTGTTAGAATGGCCCAGTCAAGGTCCAGACCTAAAAACAATTGAGAATATTGAGAAAGACTTGAAAATTGCTGTTGACAGACGCTCTCCATCCAATCTGATGCTGAATCTGAAGCTTGAGCTATTTTGCAAAGAAGAATGGGCAATAAATATCAGTCTAATAGATGTGCAAAGCTGGTAGAGAAATACTCCAATAGATTTGCAGCTGTAATGGCAGCGATAGGTGGTTCTACAAAGCATTGACTCAGGGGGGCTGAATACTTTTGCACGCCACACTTTTCAGTTTTTTATTTATAAAAAAAATTTAAAACCACGTTTCATTTTCATTCCACTTCACAATGATGCGCCACTTTGTGTTGGTGTATCACACAAAATCCCAATAAAATAAATAAACGTATGTGGTTGTAACGTGACAAAATGTCGAACATTTTAAGGGGTATGAATACTTTTGCAAGCCACTGTATATATATATATATATATATATATATGTATATATATATATACACTCAACAAAAATATAAACGCAACACTTTTGTTTTTGCTCCCATTTTTCATGAGATGGACTTAAAGATCTAAAATTCATTCCAGATACACAATTGTACCGTTTCTCTCAAACAGTGTTCACAAATCTGTCTAAATGTGTGATAGTGAGCACTTCTGCTTTGCTGAGATAATCCATCCCACCTCACAGGTGTGCCACATCAAGATGCTGATCTGACATCATGATTAGTGCACAGGTGTGCCTTAGACTGTCCACAATAAAAGACCACCCTGAAATGTGCAGTTTTGTCTCACAGCAAAATGCCACAGATGCCACAAGCATTGAGGGAGCGTGCAATTGGCATGCTGACAGCAGGAATGTCAACCAGATCTGTTGCTCGTGCATTGAATGTTCATTTCTCCACCGTAAGCCGTCTCCAGCAACTTCGCACAGCCATTGAAGAGGAGTGGAACAACATTCCACAGGCCACAATTGACAATCTGATAAACTCTATGCGAAGAAGATGTGTTGCACTGCATGAGGCAAATGGTGGTCACACCAGATACTGACTGGTTCTGAGTCCCCAGACCCCCAATAAAGCAAAAAAATGCACATTACAGAGTGGCCTTTTATTGTGGACAGTCTAAGGCACACCTGTGCACTGATCATGATGTCAGATCAGCATCTTGATGTGGGACACCTGTGAGGTGGGATGGATTATCTCAGCAAAGCAGAAGTGCTCACTATCACACATTTAGACAGATTTGTGAACAATGTTTGAGAGAAATGGTACAATTGTGTATCTGGAATGAATTTTAGATCTTTAAGTCCATCTCATGAAAAATGGGAGCAAAAACAAAAGTGTTGCGTTTATATTTTTGTTGAGTGTATATATGTGTGTGTAGCCTCTAAGCACCAAGAAGCATGTAAATTAGAAACATAATGTAGTGTTTCATTTCACAGATCGCCATTTATTTATTTATATTATCCTTTCCTCAGCAAGGTAGAGAAAAAGGGAAATTTTGCCTGAACCCTGGGAAGATGCAGCAAAAGATCCTGGCAGTGTTGATGAAGAAGATGAGACCTGATCCAGTGGAACCAGCATGCAGAGACGGACCTTCCTGCTCCACCTCAGGCTAAAGCACAGCGAAGGCTTTACACCCGGTGGCTTTTCCTCACATGACATGATGAGGTCTTACATGAAAATAAAAAAAATAAATGAAACAAACAATTGGGTTTTTTCATTGTCTCTGTTGGTGTAAAGAGTCTTTACTGTCTCACTAAAAAGAGGGAAACAAAAAAACACAACTGGTTTTAAAATGTTAGGCTTATTACATTACATTACATTTTATTTAGCTGACACTTTTATCCAAAGAGACCCCATATGACGTGAGGTCTCATTTAAAATAAAAGGTGTGTCTGTCTGTTTTTAAGGGCAATACTGTCTCAAGAAAATGATTAATTATAAACATCCATTAAAGCTGGGGTGGAGAATTTGGGGAGAAAATGGCAGTTGGGATAGAGATTTGAATCCAAATACCTCAACCGCTCCACTTGTTCTCTTTGGTCCCTCCCCTACGGTCCCTCCCTGACACGCTTTACTCCAACAACGTCGGTGCCAAAGTGAATGGACAGTCCCAATCTATCTTTCTATCTTCCCTCCCTCCCTCCCTCCCTCCCTCCATCCCTCCCTGCCTCCCTCCCTCCTTCCCTCCCTCCATCCCTCCCTTCCTCCCTCCCTCCCTCCCCCCCTCCCTCCCTCCCCCCCTCCCTCCATCTCTCCCTCCATCCCTCCCTGTCTGTGTGTAGGCGTGGCTTCAGCGGTAGATTCTCCCTGCTCCCTCAGTCACCTGCCCAGCTGTTACCCATTCATTCATCAGACACCAGCGCATCTATCCCGGTCATCTCATTCCCCTCTCTCCCTCATCTCTGCCTCTCCAAAACTGTCTAATAAAAAGCAAAAATGCCAAAGAATACTCTTTAAAAAAAAATATATATACTGTTGTACTTTGACTTGACAAATTCTCTTTATATTTATGAATTTTTTATGGTCTTTTGTTGCATACTCTGACATGTATAATGACCCAGGATTTATAAAGCCTATTTTGTACTTTCATATTGCAGTTTCCTTTGGTGCATATACAGTAAGCTTTCGTAGTTCAATGTTATTGAATCTAACTTGCCTATTCATTGTCATTACATTGCGCATAGTTTAATTATAATGCTCTAGAAAAGTTGTGTTATGGTCTGAAATAGTGTTTGTATATACCCTACTACTGTCTGTGTGTAGTGTGTATATTCAACATTACCTAATTATGTTTAAGGGGAATAACACACACACACACACACACACACACACACACACACACACACACACACACACACACACACACACACACACACACACACACACACACACACACACACACACATACACACACACACACACACACACACACACACACACACAGGGATTAACTTTAATAATTATAAACGTTATTTTGTTCTAAAACATGATTCAAGTGAGCCCTTAATTTAACTGTACACACAGGGCTTTGGTAGAAGGTCTGATATAATGACCGCTATATCAACAGCCGGTTGGAACACAATGCGTATCTCTATCTTTTATTACTTTCCTCTGAAAGGTGCATTATAATATCGTTTTGTTCTATGTCCTCCATATCAAAAAGGCATTTAAAAAGTGCGCTAATTTAAATGTCCTTATAATTCATAACGTACCTATAAAAATGACTTGGTCTTCAGCACCGTGGGTCATAAAGTACAACAGTGTTCTCTGTCCTTTTGGAGCACACACACACACACACACACACACACACACACACACACACACACACACACACACACACACACACACACAGTGAAACCAAGATCAAGTCAGCACTTTCAAAAACACCTGCAAAGAAGACCATTGTTCGCAGTTACAAGTGCGATCATAATTTGACTGTACGCTTTGGTAGAATGTCTGATATAATGACCGCTACATCAACGGCCACTTCACACACAATGAATGAATGCTCTCTGAAAGGTGCATTATAATATCGTACTGTACTATGACCTCCGTATCTACAGTCTTCTTAAACTGCGCTCATTTAAATGTCGTTATAAGTCATAACGGACCTACAGTATGAAAATGACTTGGTCTTCAGCACCGTGGGTCATAAAGTACAACAGTGTCCTTTGTCCTTTTGGAGCTAAGACAGGCAGCATGTACGTGAAAGCCAACTTTACATTTGGGACATAGAACTTGATAAACTCCGATTAGCTGCATCATAAACTAACAGCTTCCTCCTTCCTAAGTATCAAACTGTGTGTGTGTGTGTGTGTGTGTGTGTGTGTGTGTGTGTGTGTGTGTGTGTGTGTGTGTGTGCGTGTGGGTGTGTGTGTGTGTGTGCGGTTGTGTGTGTGTGTGTGTGTGTGTGTGTGTGCGTGTGTGTGTGTGTGTGTGTGTGTGGTTGTGTGTGTGTGTGTGTGTGAGTGCGTTTGTGTGTGTGTGTGTGTGTGTGTGTGTGGGTGGGGGTATGTTAAGTAGGGATCTCTTCACAACCAGTATAGAGAGGAAGAATCATTACATTGACCGATAACTGTTTAATGAACATTAGTCATGTGATAGTTTAATACAGATGTTTATAGATGTGTGTCAAAAGTCACATTGCTGTTTCCACTACCATTTGAATGCGGACACATCGGACACAAGCGACGTAAACCACCTCCGAATGTGGTTTTTGTGATCCGATCTCAATGCGTCTAGAGAGTGTTTTCACCTGTACTTAGAGCTGTATTCATTTGATCAGATCACAAAAACCACATGTTAATGCCAAGTGGAAACGGTGTCTGATAAAAGGTCAAGAAATGTCATGACACAGTCGTTGACAAAGCCTTATGTCACATTTCTTGTAACTGTGGGCTGCGTCTCATTGCATCATTTTAGAGGATCAAGTCATGACTTTAAAGGTGCAGTGTGCAGTTCCATCTGAGGAGGATTTGTTTACATTTCACAGCGCCTGTAGTTGGTTTTAGATACATATTTTCTCTACATTTAATTCTTACTATTGATGATAAATAAAAACCTATTTTGAGGCACAAGGAGCCAAACGTGAGACTAGAAAATTGTGTAAACCAAACTGTTCGGCCCTGCTGCTGTAAACAACAACAACAACAACAGTGAAACAGTAACTTTTCAGGAAGCTTTCTAACTTCAAACAGTGTTCCAGGGATCTACATTTTCCCCGTGAGGAAAGTTTGTTTATTCAGTTATGAGTTTATACCTTATAATATTTTATCTTCTCTGACACACCAAAAGTTACATAGTACACCTTTAAAACACCGGCAAAGATGGATATTATGTGCAGTGGTGTGTCTAATGTTCTGAAACATGATTCAAGTGAGACCTTAATATCATTTAATTTGGCATTTTAAAAGAAAGTTATATTTACATGGTTCACCTTATCTCTACACGTTTGTACCTGCACTGTGTCCTTGCACTTCTGTGTTTATTTGTGTCTCAGGTGTTGCTCTCTTCACTTGTGTTTTTCTTTTTCTTCTGGGGCGTCTGTGGTGAAGTGTGTAGGGCGGTCGTCCACTGGGTTTCAGGGTCGGAGGTTCGATCCCCCCGTCTCCCCGCCACATGTCCAAGTGTCCCTGGGCAAAGAGACACTGAACCCTAAAGTGCTCCCAGCAGTGAGCTTGCCCCGTGTGGTAGCTGCTGCTGCTATCGGTGTATGAATGTGTGTGTGATTGGGTGAATGTGTACAAAAACAATGTAAAGCACTTTGAGTCTGTGACAAACCAGTGAAAAGCGCTGTATAAGTGGAGTCTGTTAACCATTTCTATATTGCATTGTTGAGAGGAGCCTGGGACTTAAGACTTTAATTGCCAATGACTGCTGTTGTAACTGTTAATGTGCATATGACAAAGGAATAAACATCCAAATATATAATATAAAAGGACTTCACAACAGTATATACAGTTTAACGTACATAATAACACATTTGGAAACAATTCAGGTTTACTACAGTTAGTGTGAGGAATGGTGTGTGTGTGTGTGTGTGGGTGGGTGGGTGTGTGTGTGTTATCCAGATTCCATCATTCAAATGAGTCTTTGGGCTCCTATGGGCAGGACGGGGTGTTACCAGGTGTGTGTGTGTGTGTGTGTGTGTGTGTGTGTGTGTGTGTCTGGGGGTGTTACCAGGTGTTTGTCTCTATAGGATATAAGGAGACGCTCTCCTCTGCTCACACAGGCTTCCTCCATCTCCCTGACCGAGGTAAGAACTCTGAACTACTCACTATACTCTCACTACTGACACCATTCTGTGTCAGGGGCAGGAGTCCTTTACTAGACTTTAACTTGAACCTTGACTTGTACTCATTGCATTGGATATTATGGTATATACAGCTCTGGAAAAAATGAAGAGACCACTCCAAATGTTCAGTGTCTCTCGTTTTACTCTTTAGAGGCATATGTTTGAGTAGAATGAACATTTTGGTTTTATACTATAAACTACTGACACCATTTCTACCAAATTCCAATACATTTTTTGTCTTTAAGTTGATCACAGAAAGCTAAACACTATATTACCAACTTAATTAAAATATTGCATCATATTTATTTACGGTTTTTATTTAGACATAGACATAGACTTAGACATACAATGTCTAAGCCCGGTCAAGTGACTGTTGATGTAGTCTTTGTGAAAATGAAGCTTAGAAGTCATTTCATAGACTTGATTTGACTTGTACTTGTTGCACTATGATCACACAAAGCTAAATTGTATTTCTTATTCATTCAAGGTTTTAATTATCTGAATAAGTCAAAGCCTAGTCAAGTGATTGTAAACATTTATGCAATATTTGGCTTTCCAACAGTGCATGCAGCCAAGGCAGCTACATGCATGGACACATAAACAAATTCATTGGTTAATTTTTGTTTTTCTGACTTATTTCTCACTCACTAGTTACATACTAACTAGTTAATCAGCAATATTTTAGTTCAGTCTAAATTCAACATGATTAATTGTGACATGTTTTCTCTACGTTTCCACAGTTTGAAACATGAGGAATCTGATCGTGTTTGGAGTTTTCCTCCTGCTGGCCATCATCGTTCTACAAACTGACGGTGGCGGTACAAAGTCTAGGTCTAAGTCTTTGCCTGACCTTAAGTCTCCGGTAAGTAGCTTAAACCTATTCATTATGTATTTGTCATTTTAAACTGCTGGGTTGAACCTGATTCTGTTTTGTTTTAAATAGTCATTCCTACATTAAATTGAAGCTTAAGGTGTTGGCTTGAAATGTGTACCCCTCACTTTTTCTATCTAATTGTAATAAAGAAGAAATTAATCATCAAAGACACCCTTACACATTGTGACAACCAACCCCATCAAGGGGTCGGTTGCCAAACACTATGGGGTTGTTTGTCACAATGTTATCTTAATGGGAATAATCTTAAAAAGAAGGCAAGCAAGTAGAACTAAATATGAAAGTTTAATTGCATTGTCAAGTTGACAAATAGGCCTACATAACTTACTGTAGCCTTGGCAGCTGGTCCAGTTTGGGATGCACTGGGTTGTTTTGATTTTGTTGCCCCTTTTTCTTTTGCATGCTAACTGACGGTGTCGGTCAAAAGTCTAGGTCTAGGTCTAAGTCTTTGCCTGACCTTAAGTCTCCGGTAAGTAGCTTAAACCTATTCATTATGTATTTGTCATTTTAAACTGCTGGGTTGAACCTGATTCTGTTTTGTTTTAAATAGTCATTCCTACATTAAATTGAAGCTTAAGGTGTTGGCTTGAAATGTGTACCCCTCACTTTTTCTATCTAATTGTAATAAAGAAGAAATTAATCATCAAAGACACCCTTACACATTGTGACAACCAACCCCATCAAGGGGTCGGTTGTCTAACACTATGGGGTTGTTTGCCACAATGTTATCTTAATGGGAATAATCTTAAAAAGAAGGCAAGCAAGTAGAACTAAATATGAAAGTTTAATTGCATTGTCAAGTTGACAAATAGGCCTACATAACTTACTGTAGCCTTGGCAGCTGGTCCAGTTTGGGATGCACTGGGTTGTTTTGATTTTGTTGCCCCTTTTTCTTTTGCATGCTAGCTGCCTTTTCCTGCTCTATTCTTTCCTTCTCTGGGGTGTCAGTGAGGATACAGCTTGACAAGTTCTTTCATTATTGAGTTCCTTTTCTGGCTGCAGCCTTGAGATAACATGTGACAAACAAGCCCCCAAACAATGTGACGACCAACCCCAACTTGAATTTCTTGCTAGCATCAAGGCCAACAACCATCTGACAACTAATTAGCTTGCTAACCACAATCTAAACTATAGTTTACCCTTCACACTTTGTATGAGTAACAAGTGTTTTGTTATAAACCCATTGTGTAGATCACCGGGGTCGGTCAAAAGTCTAGGTCTAGGTCTAAGTCTTTGCCTGACCTTAAGTCTCCGGTAAGTAGCTTAAACCTATTCATTATGTATTTGTCATTTTAAACTGCTGGGTTGAACCTGATTCTGTTTTGTTTTAAGATATATTTTTTCTTTTTCTCTTTCAAAATCCTGCTTTAGGCTCCTGTTCACAACGTAAGTACCTTTAACTTACTAAGCCTATTATGTACATGTTTGTGTATCTCTGTCTGTCTGTCTGACCCTATATACTATCTATGGTCTGACCATGCTTCATTTACTATGTGTATGTTGTCTTGAACCTGACTGCTGTTTTGATCTTGCTCCTGAATCACTTTGTAACTATGTTTTGAAAGGTGCTACACAGACGAAATTATAATTATAATAATAATTATAATGTCTGAAGTCATTCAAATGTTTACATACATATTTGTAAATGTTGTGCTGTGCTGTTTTGTGGTAAATTTAAAGTATATTTTAAATTCTTTAATCAACAGTTTAAGTTTGGAGATATCCTTGCCCTCAGTCGGTTAACGTACTTTCACTATGCCATCTGGGTGGGAGACAAAACGATTGCGGTAGATGGCAAGCACGACAAAAAAGAAGGGGAAAACATCTTTCATTTCACAGGTAAGTGTAGTGAAACTCAAATGGGAGCATATACAATATTCCACCAATAGTAGTGGGGACAACACAGTTGACAAATAGATTTTTTGCACTTCCTAACAGTTTTGTTTTCTTACATTAATGACAGGTCCAACTGCGACCCCCAGACTATCAGATTGTAAATTCGACACACTGGACCCCAAAGAGCATCCAATAGTAGACAATTACCTCGACCGGCGAGAATTTTCCTTCTTAAAACAAACTGACGCCGAGATAGTACAAAACATCCAAGAGAAGATTGGACGATGTGGATACTGGCTCCCCGCTACCAACAACTGTGAACACCTGGCTACCTATGTGCGCTACAAAGTCAAGTTTGCGTGGCAGGTATGTGGCAGATTCAACAAGAGCCCATACATTTTACAATTGGAACATAAGGTGATAAACAGAGGCAAATTAGTTTGCATTACTTAGCGTTGTAGGCTACTATTAGCAGAGTAGGGGAGAACGGGGTAAGTAGGCACACTTTTTACTCTAGTGAGAATTGCTTATCACCTAAACATCTTTCAATAGTCATTCCTACATTAAATTGAAGCTTAAGGTGTTGGCTTGAAATGTGTACCCCTCACTTTTTCTATCTTATTGTAATAAAGAAGAAATTAATCATCAAAGACACCCTTACACATTGTGACAACCAACCCCATCAAGGGGTCGGTTGTCAAACACTATGGGGTTGTTTGTCACAATTTTATCTTAATGGGAATAATCTTAAAAAGAAGGCAAGCAAGTAGAACTAAATTTGAAAGTTTAATTGCATTGTCAAGTTGACAAATAGGCCTACATAACTTACTGTAGCCTTGGCAGCTGGTCCAGTTTGGGATGCACTGGGTTGTTTTGATTTTGTTGCCCTTTTTTCTTTTGCATGCTAGCTGCCTTTTCCTGCTCTATTCTTTCCTTCTCTGGGGTGTCAGTGAGGATGCAGCTTGACAATTTCTTTCATTATTGAGTTCCTTTTCTGGCTGCAGCCTTGAGATAACATGTGACAACCAACCCCCCAAAAAATGTGACGACCAACCCCAACTTGAATTTCTTGCTAGCATCAAGGCCAACAACCATCTGACAACTAATTAGCTTGCTAACCACAATCTAAACTATAGTTTACCCTTCACACTTTGTATGGGTAACAAGTGTTTTGTTATAAACCCATTGTGTAAAAGCCTGGAAGAAAAATACTGAGGAGCTAAATATTTTGAATTTGACATGAAAAACACAAACAGTCGTCTCACCTCAAATTCAGCGGTCTAACTCCAAGGAAGACTATGTAGGTGACCTCTGATCCCAATTCTGGATATTTACATATCAAAATTTCACAGACAGCACCTTCTGGTTCCGAGATATAACGATTGTGACATCCAACCCATGTGACAAATTACCCCGTTCTCCCCTACTTAGCGCCCTGTTTAATGTTAATGCATTTGGCAAAAGACCCCAAAACTAAGGGATGTGCTTCATTTTGTTGCTATCTAAATACACAGACACTCTATGGCACATGGGAATATCAGGCAGAATTATATATAGCCAGTGTTGGGAATAACGCCGTTTAAAAGAACGGCGTTAGGTAACGCCGTTCTTTTTTCAGTAATGGGGTAATCTAACTAATTACTTTTTCCGTCGTTACAACGCCGTTATCGTTACTGAACGTTAAATGCGGTGCGTTACTATGAATTGATTGAATAAACTGTGTACCACCCCTGGCTCCATACTACACAAATTGCTAGTGAGGACTGGAGACCGGTGTGTTTTAAGTTGTGGATGACATTATAACTGTCAGTTAGCGCCGTCACGTCAGTCAGCCGGAGCGCCTGTTTAGTGAAGTTTATTTTTCTTTCTCTCTCTGTTGTGTGAGCGTGCACGTTGCCGCAGTAACCACCTATCAATCCACGGTTGAAACGTGCTCTCCCTGAGTTTGTTTGCATCGCCCTTGTGAGTAAGTGCATGGAGTTTCCCGATCTATATAAATTATAATTTATGCACGTTATTAAACGGCCGCGATTCGCCGGTTGCAACAGCTGTTTAGCGTGTCATCACGAGCCGAATATTGCTATTGTTCTTTTCCTGGTATGATCTGTATGCTGATGTGCATGTTAAAGAAGGAAATAAACATAGGATAAATCCTTACTCCTCCTCTCATCGTCTCATGCTTCATAGTCTGAAGTTTTTGGCCTTAAGTGGTGTTTTAGCCGACACCCCTGAAGTGAATCCAGTGATCCACGGTACATTCAGCAGTTTCCTCTACTACTTTTGTTGAGAACAAAATAGGCCTACTTGAAGTGCAGGATAAACCTCTTGCTGTCTATTGAAGGTTATGTAGCCTACAAGTAGGCCTACCTGTCTGTTCTACTCATTTCAATTGACTTGTGAAAACTGCTCAGAAAAATCCAAATTTGTTGATATATAGGCTAGGCCTAGCAGCTTTTTTTTTTTTTTTACAGTAGGCTAACGCAAATAGTTACTTTCCCTGGTAACTAGTTACTTCTATTATAAAGTAATTCAGTTACTAACTCAGTTACTTTTTGGAACAAGTAGTGAGTAACTATAACTAATTACTTTTTTAAAGTAACGTTCCCAACACTGTATATAGCCTACAAGCAACAAGAAACATGTAAATTAGAACAATAATGCACTAAGGTCATATTAGTGTTTAATTTCATAGATCAGCATTCTTTATTTTTCATTTTCCACAGCGAGGAGGCACATCTGGTAAATTGTGCAAGAACGTCGGCGCCTTCAAAGAGCGGATACTCAAAGTCTTGCAAGGAAAGTTAAAAAATGTTGCAACAAAATGCAACATCGACCCCTGCATCAAGGCAAGAAGAAAAAGTGTTTGAATTGGTCTATCTTTATCCCTGGTGGCTTTTCCTCACATGACATGATGAGGTCTTACATGAAAATAAAAAAATAAATGAAACAAATAATTGTGTTTGTTTTATTGTCTCTGTTGGTGTAAAGAGTCTTTACTGTCTCACTAAAAAGGGGGAAACAAAAAAACACAACTGGTTTTAAAATGTTATTTATGTCTTGTAGCGGCTTACCATTAGCCACTAGGCTGCATGTCGTTTTGGTGTTATGACGCGTGCCGTATAGCGACAGTTAACAGTTGAAACTTTCGAAGATAGATAGATACTTTAATAATCCTTTACAGGAAATGACAGTGTCACAAACAGCGTATGGACAGACATAACAAACACACATTCCCTCATAGCTAAAATACTTAAAAAAGATTAAAAAAAAAAAAAACAATAAATACTACAAAGTGCAAAATTATTTTTGTGCATTATAAAATCGTATGGCAGCTGGTAAACAGGACTTCCTGTACTGCTCCGTTTTGCACATTGGTGCAATTAGTCTGTGACTGAAGGTGCTGCTCGAATGTCCACTCGTTCCTCGGGTTTTGAATGCTTGCTTTTATTCATTTACGCAAAGGTGCGACTTGAACATGTTTTGAATACACAGAACATAAACCACAAGACATTGAAAATGACATCGATCCTCAAAACATTTTTTATAATAACACACACACCCATTGTGAATATTACACAGAAGAACAATTCAGAAAAAGTGTAATAATGGACGGGTCAATATCCATCATACATTTTAATAGCAGGAGCCTTAATTCAAACATATCAAAAATCAAATACTGTTTAAGGCAACTGGACAAAAAAATCACTATAATTGCAATAACTGAAACATGGCTTAGTGAAGAAACAAGTAACATGGTGGATATTGAGGGATATGAAATGTTTTTTCTTAACAGGACTCAATCGAAGGGTGGTGGTGTTGCACTATATATTGATACCAGCTACAAAAGTAAATATGCCAGTAAAATGACATTTGCATTGGACAACATCATGGAATGCATTACAGTTGAAATTGAGATGGAAAAATCCAAAAATATTCTGATAAGCTGTGTGTACAGAAAACCTGGTTCTTGTGTTGACACATTTAAGGAAAAATTAGCTGAACTATATCACAACATAAATAACAAGAAAATGGTGTTTGTCTGTGGAGACTTTAACATTGATTTATTAAACCCGCAAGAACACAATTCAACAGCAGAATTTATTGATTCAATGTATAGCAACAGCTTATATCCTACAATCACACGTCCAACCAGAATTACAACACACAGTGCTACACTAATTGACAACATATTCACAAATGTCTGGGATAGGAAAGTTCACAGTGGTTTAGTAATAAATGACACAAGCGATCACCTGCCAGTCTTCGCAACCATACAGAGCTGTACGAGGATAAAAAAAGACACCACAACGGCAGGGACGTTGGAAGTAGGGGTGCGGGGGGTGCGGCCGCACCCCCCCTCACCACCGCCTGCACCCCCTCTCCGCCCCCCTACACTTTGCCCTGTGCTCCCGCGATTGCTCTGTAAACAATATCATAGCCTAAGTCCTCTCTTTCCCATCTCCTGCTCCCTCACATCAACTTGACAGAGCATAACACTATAATATATATAGCTTATAGGCTATACAGTATACTATATAGGCTAGATTACATATGCCCGTCGCATTTCTTCACCGTGCCCAGGACGAGATTACGTTTGTGCTCCGCCTTCCCATGCGCACTTCGGTAGAGTCAGAGTGCTGAGGGGCGCACACTAATGAGCATTAGGTTATCATTAAAAATCCAGTCTGCTAAGCGCCCTACCACAGGGGGGAGAGAGAAAGAGAGAGAGAGACGCGCTGACAGGATGCAACGTTCACCTGCGCACCTGCTCCTCAAAGGTGTGTGCCGGTATCGTGCCAAGTAACCGCTGATAAGAATTGTGTCCCCGGCTGCCGATGAGCGCGCATGCATCAAGTAAAGGCGAACATATTAACACTTCATAAGGTCGTAAAAAAGTCGGGTCGTCTTATATTCGGGGTCTAGTATTCAGCGTCCAGTAATGGACTGCCCGTTAGCAGAGCGGTCATTCAGCTTCAGGGCCTGTGACCAACTTGTTTATTTAATTTTTGTTCGGGTGGAACCAACATTGGCTGTGCTCTCAGAAGCGGCCGGGGCATGCGTGTGTGCAATGGGAGAGAGAACGCTTCGTGTGGAGAAAAAAAAGAGGCAGGGGAAATCGCCAAAGCCAATGCAAAGCCTTGAGTCGTTATGTTGCGAGTCAACGTATCAGAGGCAGGAATCGGCTGTGCGATGGACTTTTACTGTAGCTTGCACTGCTGAGGAGAGATTGCCAACTGCGCTGTCCTTTTAGGCACCGCCAGGGCCGCCGTAATGTTTAGATATCATTTTCTTCAACGCCCTTATGATAATAAGAATGAGAGGCTTCATTAAAACGCTGTCCATGCGCTGTCTATGCGGTCGTTGTGATTGTAACTTTGTCGGCTGTAAACTGAAACTAACGGAGATCGCGGAAGCCTTCCCCTCTACAACGGGACGTGCACTGCCCCGGTTATCATTCACCGATCACAGCAGGGCTCAAGAATACAAATGTATGCAGAAAAGGAACAAATTGGTGAATAAAAATTCACCAGAATGCAGGAAATTAAGCATTTAATGCTCCAAAAATTCTGGGGGAGTACCCCCAGACCCCCACTTATAAATTGTCACAACCCAATGTTTAATCAAAACCTACGTCCTTCAAATTCAGGATAAAAAAAAAAAGCTGTAAGGATACTTTGGAAAATTCATAAATGTTATTTGCTTTTATAGTTTGTTTTAATAGCTATTTTAGATATAAATAGGCTATTTTATCATGGTTATAGATTGCTAATTTTACCAGTAGCCTACTGCTTTGTCTGATAGCGCTGCACCTCGGCCAATTTACAGCACCCCCCCTAAGAAAGTAGTTCCAACGTCCCTGCACAACGGTCAAAATAACCAGACATAAAACACCAAATGCTATTAATTCCCTTAAACCTGCAGTGTGTAGAATTTTGGGTTTTATTTCCTAGCAGATTTTGTAGAAAGTAATTATAATATCCATAAGTACATTTAATTTAGTGCATAATAGCTGAAAAAAAATTTTGAATAATTTTTTTTTCCCTTAGAAAGGATCTCATATATGTCCATATTTCTGCATATTTTGGACCGAGGCCTAGTGCCGCCATCTTGAAAGTGTCATAGTTGGAATGTCATCAGGTGCATTGTTTAAAATTTAGAATTGTTCTTGTCCTTGAAGGCCACTGTAGCTTCTGTTATTATTCGAAAGGGGTGGGGTTACCCAGGGAGTGTTGCATTCTAGAACTTTGTAGAACTTTCTTGATGATGTCATATTACACACTGCACCTTTAAAGAAGACCTGCTGAGACAAGACTGGAACAAGGTATATGTTAAAGGTACAGTGTGTAATATGACATCATCAAGAAAGTTCTACAAAGTTCTAGAATGCAACACTCCCTGGGTAACCCCAACCCTTTCGAATAATAACAGAAGCTACAGTGGCCTTCAAGGACAAGAACAATTCTACATTTTAAACAATGCACCTGATGACATTCCAACTATGACACTTTCAAGATGGCGGCACTAGGCCTTGGTCCAAAATATGCAGAAATATGGACATATATGAGACCCTTTCAAAGGGAAAAAATAATAATTAAAAAAAAAAATTTCAGCTATTATGCACTAAATTAAATGTACTTATGGATATTATAATTACTTTCTACAAAATCTACTAGGAAATAAAACCCAAAATTCTACACACTGCAGGTTTAAAGGTGCAAATGAAGCCTATGAATCATTTCTGGAAATTGTAGCAGAACTGTATGAAAAAAATTGTCCTCTAGTAAAGAAAATAGTGAAACCAAAATATGCTGAGAAACCATGGATAACTAAAGGAATATCAAAAGCATGTAAAAAGAAAAATTCATTATACAAAGATTTTTTAAAGAAAAGAACAACAGAAGCTGAACAAAAATATAAGACATATAAGAATAAACTAACAAAAATTATGAGACACAGCAAAATGGATCACTATAGCAAGTTACTGGAGGACAACAAAAACAATATTAAAAATACATGGAATGTATTAAATGCTATTATCAAAAAACGAAATGGAAAGGCAGAATATCCAAACTCTTTCATGTCTCCAAATAACAAAACAATCACTGATATGGCTTCAGCTGCAGAAGAATTTAATAAATTCTTTGTTGCGGTTGGTCCTGGTTTGGCCGAGGAAGTTCCAAAGACTGGTATTAGTGATGGTGTAGAAAGTAAAGATATATATGAGACTGGTATTAGTGATGGTGTAGAAAGTAAAGATATATATGAGACTGGTATTAGTGATGGTGTAGAAAGTAAAGATATATATGAGACTGGTATTAGTGATGGTGTAGAAAGTAAAGACATATATGAGACTGGTATTAGTGATGGTGTAGAAAGTAAAGATATATATGAGACTGGTATTAGTGATGGTGTAGAAAGTAAAGACATATATGAGACTGGTATTAGTGATGGTGTAGAAAGTAAAGATATATATGAGACTGGTATTAGTGATGGTGTAGAAAGTAAAGACATATATGAGACTGGTATTAGTGATGGTGTAGAAAGTAAAGATATATATGAGACTGGTATTAGTGATGGTGTAGAAAGTAAAGACATATATGAGACTGGTATTAGTGATGGTGTAGAAAGTAAAGACATATATGAGACTGGTATTAGTGATGGTGTAGAAAGTAAAGACATATATGTTGATGAAACAATGTTTCTAAGAGGGACTGAGGAAAAATAAATTATTGACACTGTTAAAAAACTTAAGAGCAAAAAGTCCACAGACTGTCATGATATTGATATGTGCACTGTCAAAAATGTAATTGAATGTATAGCAAGGCCTCTAACTCACATCTGCAATCAGTCTCTTCAAACCGGTGTATTTCCAAACAATATGAAAACAGCTAAAGTCATAACATTACATAAAACTGGAGACAAACATGTTCTCTCAAACTACAGACCAATGTCATTGCTTCCCCAGTTCTCCAAAATACTGGAAAAAATATTCTATACAAGAATTAACGAATTCATCACCAAACATAACATACTGTATGAACAACAATATGGTTTTAGAGCAAAGAGAACTACTTCATTTGCAATCATAGAATTTGTAGAAAAAATCACCAAGGCAATAGAAAATAAAGAATATGCAGTGGGGATATTTCTGGATTTAAAAAAAGCATTCGACACTGTTGATCATGAGCTGTTAATAAAAAAACTACAAAGATATGGCATTAGAGGCATTGCACTGGCATGGTTATCCAGCTACCTACATAACAGGAAACAATATGTCGAAATTCAAAATCATAAATCACAATTGCAACAGGTTACATGTGGGGTGCCCCAGGGCTTAGTGTTAGGGCCATTATTATTCATTCTGTACATCAATAATATATGTGAAGTATCAAAAACTGTCAACACTGTTCTTTTTGCTGATGACACAAATTTACTCTGCTCTGGAGACAACTTGGAACAGCTTCTGGATACTATGGAAAAGGAATTAAACAGGATGAAGATCTGGTTTGATGAAAATAAACTTACATTGAATCTAAGTAAAACTAAATTTATAATTTTTGGGAATAGATCAACCAACACAGAAAAGAAACTCATGATAAATGGCATAGAACTAGAAAGAGTATCTGAAATAAAGTTTCTGGGAGTATTAATTGACAACAAATTAAGTTGGAAACCTCACATAAATTATATTAAAGCTAAAATATCTAAATCAATAGCAATACTCAATAAAACCAAATACCTACTAAATAAAACCTCCCTGTGTACATTGTACTGCTCCTTCATACTTCCTTACATGACCTACTGTGTGGAGATATGGGGAAACACATACAAAACAAATATACATCCGATCTTCATCCTTCAAAAAAGAGCTATACGAATTATACATAAAACCGCTTACAGAGAACCAACAAATCCATTATTTGTTGAACTAAAAACACTTAAATTTCTAGATTTGATTGACTATAAAACTATTCAAATAATGTTTAAAGCAAATAATCACCAATTGCCTCGTGGCATCCAGGAGTTGTTCCAACTGAGAGAGAGCAAATACAAGTTAAGAGGAACCTGTATATTCAAGAAACCATCTATAAGAACCAATACAAAACTACACTGTATTACGACAAAGGCTGTAAGTCTGTGGAACAACTGCAATGATGAGCTGAAAAAATTTACAACAATATCAAAACTAAAAAAACTCTTCAGAAATCAAACATTGAATTGTTATGACCTGGAGCAGTGAATTTCTGTTTTGCTGTTTTCAATTTGATGGTTTTCGTTCATCTGTTCCATTATTTTATTTTGTTATTGTTTTGTCGAAAAGTTTTGATTTGTTTAACCCACGAGCCAAACATCATAGACACTGACTGATTCAAACTGAACATTTATTTTTTTGTAAACAATTATAAAAAATAAGAGGGTTTTTTTTTTAACTTCTTCCTATCCCTTTTGAACATGAACTATGTTATTTGAGTTATGTATTTGTTGCTTAGGATCCTGAGGATCCCATTTGTTTGTTTTTAATTTATTTTCTTTCCTTTTTTACTGCTCAATCGTTTTATTTTTGTTTGTATTATTATTTTTTTTAACCATGTTCAATAAAGACTTACAACAACTATTCTCTGTTAGTCTGAGCTTGTTTTGCACGGTCGAAAAACTATTTGCCTTCCGGCATGCAAGCACCTGGCTGGTGTGAGTGCGCCTGATTACAGTTTTTTTCGATTGCTTAAGCACGATTTTGAAAACAGGGCCCGATTTTTCAAAACATTAGACACAATTAGCCCACCAAACACTCAATTACCAAAACACCTCAGACCCTTTGCAAAATGAAATACTCTTTTCAAAACTATACACTATTTTATAAAAAACATATTTTGTTACCATATGAAACACACACTTTTCATATGACTTAATTCTGTCTGAACCAGTTACAGTTTTTCACAATTGTTTAAACACATTTTTTGGAACATCAGACACAATGTGCACAATCTGTAACTAATTTACCAACTGCTTACAGTTTTTTACGATCGCACGAACACTAAAATCAAAAGTATGACACAATTATCAAAACCTTAAACTCAAGAAGCAAACCATTGGCCCTATGTGCACCACTATAAGCACAAAGTCAGCCTCACACTTTTTGCAAAACAATACACACAGTGATTTGCAAAACACTAAACACACTTAAACACATTAGACACAGAAGTAAATTATGATGTCACTTCCTTGCAATTCCAAAGCACTGACTGTCAAATGAACAAACACATGAGCCAATCAGTAAACACAGCCATTAGGTGCTCAAACACATGATTGGTTAATTGTAGACACACCAATCAGGTTCAAGCACTATACAAATGCAGCAGGTGAGTTCACCTGCCTTTATCCAAAATGGAAGGAATCAGGAGAAGAGTGAGAGTGAGGGTGAGAGGAGGATTCAACAGAGGAGGAGAAGAAGGAGGTGGAGGAAGAGGCCGAGGAAGAGGAGGAGAACGTGGAAGAAGAACAAGACGACCAAATTTATCGGATGCAATTCGTGCCACACTAGTGGACCATGTTGTGAACCATGGATTGACGCTAAGGGAGGCTGGGCTAAGAGTTCAGCCGAACCTTAGCAGATATACAGTGGCATCTGTCATAAGGACGTTTCGACAAGAGAACAGGTAAAATATTATTGTATGCACCATATCAGCACTTTGGATACCTCTTCCTGTGATCTTTTACATTAGGTTATGTGTTATTTTCTACATAGAATTGAGGCTCAGGAACGGCGAGGAGGAAGGGGGCCCATATTCACACAACAACAAGAGCAAGAAATATTAAACATGGTTATGGCTAACAATGCAATCAGGCTTAGAGAACTAAAAGCCAACATTATTGGTGACCAAGACATTTTCAATAATGTCCACCAGGTCTCAGTGTCAACACTTGCACGCATCCTGAAGAGAAATCAGGTCCAAATGAAACAACTGTACAGAGTGCCTTTTGAGAGGAATTCAGCGAGGGTCATACAGTTGCGGCATGAGTATGTGGAGGTATGTATTGTTGGCTTTACAGTAGCACTGTGATGTTGCATACTGCACACATGACCTTTTGACATGTACATAGACTGTTTACTAGATATATTCTGAAATACACAATCTTGTCTCTCACTGTTTTTCAGAGAGTTCTACAGATGGATGCTGAACAAATGCAGCATCAATATATCTTCATTGATGAGGCAGGGTTCAACCTCACCAAAGTAAGACGGAGAGGCAGAAACATAATTGGCCACAGAGCGATCATCAATGTCCCTGGGCAACGTGGGGGTAACATCACCCTTTGTGCGGCTATCACACAGGATGGGGTCCTCCACCGTCATGCCAAAATTGGGCCTTACAACACACCTCACATACTCACATTTTTAGACCAATTGCACACCATAGTCACAGCAGGAAACCAAATGCAACAGACACAATACATTGTCATCTGGGACAATGTATCATTCCACCGTGCTGCTCTGGTCCAGAACTGGTTTCAACAACAACCACAGTTCACCGTCCTATACCTTCCACCATATACTCTCCATTTCTCAACCCAATCGAAGAGTTTTTCTCGGCATGGCGGTGGAAAGTTTACGATCTCCGGGCCCAGGCTCAGGTACCCCTCATTCAGGCCATGGAGGAGGCCTGTGACCAAATCGACGCAATAGCTGTACAGGGGTGGATAAGACATTCAAGGCGGTTCTTCCAACGGTGTCTTGGAAATGAGTATATCGCCTGTGACGTGGCTGAAATTCTCTGGCCAGATCCAGCCAGGCGAAGAGATAATGTGTAGTATTTTCTGTTTTCTTCATCAATTTTATTTAATTTAATTTATTATTTCTGTCATTTTAACCTGTACTGGATACAGTACGGCACGGTGGTGCAGTGGTTAGCACAGTCGCCTCACAGCAAGAAGGTTCTGGGTTCAAATCCCGGGTTGCGCGGGGCCTTTCTGTGTGGAGTTTGCATGTTCTCCCCGTGTACGCGTGGGTTCTCTCCAGGTACTCCGGCTTCCTCCCACCTCCAAAAACATGCAATGGGGATAGGTTGATTGGATTCTATAAATTGACCATAGGTGTGAATGTGAGTGTGAATGGTTGTCTGTCCCTATATGTGGCCCTGCGATGGACTGGCGAACTGTCCAGGGTGTACCCTGCCCTCGCCCAATGCAGCTGGGATTGGCTCCAGCCCCCCCCGCGACCCCTAACGGGACAAGCGGTAGAAAATGGATGGATGGATGGATACAGTATTCTATCTTTGTTGTGTTTTGCAGTGATACGTAAGTGTTATGCACACTACTGCAGAAAGGTTGTGATACTTTATGTTGACTGATTTGAGTGTACGGACATGAATAAATATGTTCCTCAGTCTGCAGCATTGGTCTTGTCAAGTGTTTGGTGAACATATTGTGTATCTGCACTTTCTCTGTGTACTTCATATACAGTACTATAATCACTGATATTACTAAAAGTGTTTAAGGTTAGCAACAGCAGTGTTTAACTGGTTCAGACAGAATTAAGTCATATGAAAAGTGTGTGTTTCATATGGCGACAAAATATGTTTTTTATAAAATAGTGTATAGTTTTGAAAAGAGTAGTTCATTTTGCAAAGGGTCTGAGGTGTTTTGGTAATTGGGTGTTTAGTGGGCTAATTGTGTGTATTGTTTTGAGAAATCGGGGCCCTGTTTTCAAAATCGTGCTTAAGCAATCGAAAAAAACTGTAACCAATTCTGCTGAACTCCAAACACCTTTCCTGCCTTAGACTCATATTCTCATTCCAAAACACACATTTTTCACAACATTACACACAATTCTCTATATCTTGCACACTCTTCCTGAATTCTCTCTCATGGTATTCACACAGAACACACTGCCAATCAAATTTCTAAACTCAAACGGCTTTTGTGCAGTTAGCTATAGAAGGGTCAGAGATGAGCTCCTGTTTGCTGTGATTTACAGTAGACTGCACATTTTGGTACAAATACAGTTTTTGCCGAATACTGTAAACACTAAAAGTGACTGCAATGACCACAACCTCTAACTTTTGTAACTATGCCCTAAACCAAAGCACCAACCCTACAAACACGATATATGCTTTGCACTGTGTTTGAAATTCTCCAACATACTTCTTGAAAAAAAATTAAACTAATTGAAAACCAATCAGACTAAACCTTAGCACTACAAATAGACCCCAGGTGAGCTCAGCTCCTTTCTGAAACAGTAAGAGTCAGGGGAAGAGGAGGAGAGAGAGCGACAGGAGGACGAGGACAAAGAAGGCAACAGGCAGAGACACATACACCAGGGACACTATTTTTTCATTTTCATTTTCATTTACTGTAACTTTTATTTATCCTCGAGAGACCAATTGAGGGGTGACCCTCATTTTCAATGATGTGATATATGTGATCTATGACATGGTCCACTATAGTGGACCATGTCATAGATCATGGCCTATCAAAGAGGGAGCCTGGACAGAGAGTGCAGCCCAACCTGAGTCGCTCCATAATTAGGAGATTTAGTCTGGATATCAGGTGATCATTTCCCTGTTGCTTCTCAAAGGAAGACATTGAGTGTGATGTTGATGAGGCGATGTGGCCAGATGCAAACAGGAGGCGGTATCCATAAAAGGATTCATAATCCAACCACCCAATTCCAATCCTTACAACGCTGTTTTTTTTACGTCATTTTACTGTAATTGTTTCTTAGTTTATACTGACACACTGAATTGCTTGAACTGCAGTCCTACCTATTCATTGTGTTTGTTTGAAATGGCAAAATAAACTATTCTGCAACATGTGTGTTTTGCATTTGGCAAAAACCGTAAAGTATTTGTTGTTACTGTAGGTGAAAGTGTATGAACATGCAAAGGCATAATTCTACTGATAAAGCATTCATATAGTGGTTTGCATTTATACTATAGTGTTTTCCATTCTGCACACCAGTGTTCAATGAGTGCTAGAACTGTCTAGTCATATGATGTATGTGTTTGTCATTTGAAAAGAAAACACCATTTAGTGAAGAGTTAACATTGTTTTGAGGGTAAAGTGTGCTTTTGCAAGAGAAGTGAAGGATTTTGCATTTTGTGTTTGAGTTTTGAAATTTGTGTTTAGGGTTTTGAAAAATTGAGGTAGTCTATCAGGAAATGTGTTTAAGCAATTATGAAAAACTATAAACACTGCTGTTGCTAACCTTAAACACTTTTACTAATTCTACTTCTCAGTGATTTGAGTAATGTATAAAAAGTACACAGAGAAAGTGCAAATATACAATAAGTTCACGGAACACTTGACAAGACCAATGCTGCAGACTGAGGAAAATATCATTTATTTCTCTCCATGCACCCAAATCAGTCAACATGGAAAATCACAACCAAACATGTGTGCAGTAGTCTGCATAACACTGTTATCCCAGCAAACAACAACACACATACAATACTGTATCCAGTACAGGTTAAAAATTACAGATAATACTGTATATACATTTAAAAAATCTGATAAAGGAAACATAACATACAGTTTAGAAAATACTAGACATTATCTCTTCGCCTAGCTGGATCGAGTGAATTTCATCCACATCCTTCCACCACCATGCAGAGAAAAACTGGATAAGGAGAGTATGGTGGAAGGTATAGGACTGTGAACTGTGGCCTGTGGATGGTGTAGAAACCAGTTCTGGACCAGAGCAGCATGGTGGAATGACACATTGTCCCAAATGACAATGTATTGCGTCTGGTGCATTTGGTTACCTGCTGTGACTATGTTGTGCAATCAGTCTAAACATGTGAGTATGTGAGGTGTGTTGTAAGGGCTAATATTGGCATGACAGAGGAGAACCCCATCTCCTCTGTGGATTCAACCCCCTCACTCTCACTGTTATTCTGACTCCTTCCATTTTGGTTACTGTAAAGGCAGGTGAACTTACCTGCTGCATTTGTATAGTGCCTCCCTTAGCGTCAATCCATGGTTCACAACATGGTCCACTAGTGTGCCACGAATTGCATCCGATAAATTTGGTCGTCTTGTTCTTCTTCCACGTTCTCCTCCTCTTCCTCGGCCTCTTCCTCCACCTCCTTCTTCTCCTCCTCTGTTGAATCCTCCTCTCACCCTCACTCTCACTCTTCTCCTGATTCCTTCCATTTTGGATAAAGGCAGGTGAACTCACCTGCTGCATTTGTATAGTGCTTGAACCTGATTGGTGTGTCTACAATTAACCAATCATGTGTTTGAGCACCTAATGACTGTGTTTACTGATTGGCTCATGTGTTTGTTCATTTGACAGTCAGTGCTTTGGAATTGCAATGAGGTGACATCATGATAAACTTCTGTGTCTAATGTGTTTAAGTGTGTTTAGTGTTTTGCAAATCACTGTGTGTATTGTTTTGCAAAAAGTGTGAGGCTGACTTTGTGCTTATAGTGGTGCACATATAGCCAATGGTTTGCTTCTTGAGTTTAAGGTTTTGATAATTGTGTCATACTTTTGATTTTAGTGTTCGTGCGATCGTAAAAAACTGTAATAGCCTTGCATCCGGTTCAGCCCCGCCACCAGGCGGTCGAATTGGGCATAGTACAATACAATATAACAAACAAGGAAAGGGGTAAATGGCTCTTACATGTCTCATGTGTGAACATCATGGGGTCATTCTCACAAAATCAATGATAGGCTAGGCTTAGGCTAACTCTGGCTCACTTACATTGAATGTTGATTAGTGTGCAATGTCCCTGAAATAAACCAATAAAATAAAATAAAATAAGATATGGTTGTGAATCTTTCAAAATAAAAGTCACAATGTATTTAAAAGAAAACCACATAATATTAAAGATTATTTTGTACTCTTACTTGTACATTTGTTTTACATTACTTGTCATTTACACATACAAGTTCATTTTCTAATGTGTGTTAATACATTTTGAGCTGAAATTCTCATTACAATGCGTCCACATTAATTTAAATGGGTCTTTCATTGCATTTTTATTTGAATATACTTAAAAAATACTCACTAAAACAAAATGCATATTGCTTATTGAGTCTTTTTAGTCTTTTAGTCTGCAGTCAATAGAACATGTGCTTTTATTTAACATATACAGTATAAATACAGTGTCTCAGCAGTTTATGAGTGTTAGTTAGTTGGTCCACTTCAGCTCTTTCTTATACGCTGTGATGACTATTTTAAAATGAGAAATCAATGAGCAAGTGCGGGGGGGGGGGGGGGGTATTTTACTGTTTGAATAAGAAAGGGCAGAAATATCTCATAAATCGAAGTCAACATAACTTTTTAGAATACTTTTCCATCGTGAGTATTTTGACAATCCAATGAAATCTGAAAATTTGCAGAATTTACAAAGAGGTTAACACACACACACACACACGCACACGCACACGCACGCACGCGCACGCACACCTGAAAACCTTTTGCAGTCAGTCAGTTTAACCACTAAGTCCACAAATGTGCAGGTATATTAAAAGATAAATTAGTTGTAAATTGTATATACTATATTTCTTTGAAGCACTGCAGAAAATAAATACATCACAGAAGACATTTGAGCATTTGAACTCCCAGATCAACTGTTTTAAAGTAGCCTATGATTTTCTTAGAATGGAGAATGTTTCTAAAGTGAACAACATAGTGGGTAAATTAGGCAAAGCAATGTTACGTATCCTGATTGAAATATGTTGCAGTGACAATTTGAATAGCGGTTTAAAATTTTTTTTTAAATGTTGCGATATCTCGTCACCATCCTCATAAGGTGTGTGTGTGTGCAATATCGGAGTATTTTTGCGACATCTAGTGGTGTTCTTCTAGATTGCAACACTCTCTTTTTTTCTGGGAGAGTATCCAACTAAAATTAGGAGTTCCTTGAAAATATAGGCTTCCCCTTTTTTATATCTTACCACAGTGACAATATAATATGTCTTTGCTTTTGATACTGTGAGTAGGCCTAGGCTACATTTTCAGATCTGTAGGTCTATCATTACATTTAGTTCAATTAAAACATTGCAGAGTAGGCTAGTTGTTCGAGTAGTCCTACTAGTAGCCTAAATACAGCTCTCGAAAAAAATTAAGAGAGCACTCCAAATATTCAGTGTCTCTCTTTTAACTGTTTATAGGTGATATTATAGGTATGTCCATCCGTGTTGTTTTGTGTTTGTTTTTATTAGTGGTGGGCCGTTATCGGCGTTAACGTGCTGCGTTAACGCCAGACTCTTATCGGCGATAAAAAAAATATCGCCGTTAATCTCTTATTCCACCTCCTGTTCGGCTCAGGGAGCCAGTCATTTGTACAGTTCAGTTTAGACTCGGCCGTAATGCTGCTGCACACACACACACACACACACACACACACACACACACACACACACACACGCTGCATGTCAGAGACGAGGGGCGAAGCTTCTCTCACACACCCGCCGCTCTCTCTCTCCATCACTTGCCCAACGACACAATCGGGTATTGGAACGCAGGGTGGGTGTGTGTGGCCACCGGTCGCCACGTGACTATAAGTTTCCAAGTTTTAAACACTTCTATCTCTTCAACGGCAACGTCACCGTACCCGAATCCTAAATATCCCCATAGCAGACGCTATATTTAATCGGGGGGAAAACTTTGTTTTGCGCCACAGTTGAGCTTAGACTCGGCCGTAATGCTGCTGCACACACACACACACAGACACAGACAGGCACACACACACGCTGCATGTCAGAGACGAGGGGCGCTACCAAAAAGACGAGAGGAGCGGTTGGAGCAGTTGGAGAGTTTAGACACACATGCGCGCACATTTATTTACATAAAATCGCAATCGCAGTCATTTGTGCAGTTATGTAAAATGTTTCACTAAGGAAAATGACAGAAAAAGTAACGCACAGTGACTTTGATGAGTAACTTTAATCTGATTACTGGTTTGGAGATAGTAACGCGTTAGATTACTCGTTACTGAAAAAAGAGGTCCGATGCCGGTAACGCGTTACTAAGTAACATCTTGTTGAACATTATTTATTTTCATCACCAATTATCATAGTAGAACAGCTTCCTCAAGCAGTTTGTGATGCATGTTGGAAACAGGAGATGAGCCCCTGGTCTGATGCGCCACCTGGCTTGAGAAACACGTTCTCAAAGACTTACTTTGAGTCATTATTTAGGGAGCACACACATATTATGAAAGAATTCAAATGAGCCATTTTAATCTAGATTAATCTAGATTAATTCCAAAATTAATCTAGATTAATCTAGATTAAAAAAATTAATCTATGCCCACCTCTAGTTTTTATATACTATCTGTGGTTTTGACTGGGACGGGTGTTGGTGGAAAGCGATATGCATTTCTCTTGCCCAATGACGAGAGGAGGGGGGCGTGGCCACAGGCTCCATTGTCAGTGGCGAGCAGCATCAGACCACAACAAACAGCGACGTAACGACAGATGGGATTATTACAGACATAATATAAAAACACAAGCACACAGGTAAGAAGACGGGGGAAAATACTATGCATCACTCTGCCTGTGTATAGTTTATCATCATGTTTATCGGGTTTCGGTGACGTAAGCATTTATGAGCTGGGATCCGCCGCCGATCAGCCAACCTCTGATTCTGCTCCCTGGTACGCAGGAGGGCCACTCTGGAATCCCTCCAGATCTTGCGGATCCTGCGCAGGTTGTGCTGGACCGAAGGCACGGCGATCTCGATCTCCTGAGTGGGGAAGAGAGGAGGTAAGTAGCCCAGAGACGCTTCGAAAGGTGTCATACCTGTAGCATCTCAGAGCCGTCTCCAGGTCCTGATTAGCCCTCTCGGTTTGGCCATTGGACTGGGGATGATGAGGAAAGACTGACGCCTGGCAAAACGCTTTCCAGACTTGAGAGGTGAATTGAGGACCTCGATCCGAGACAATGTCCAGGGGAATCCCATGGATCCGAAACACATGGTTGACCACCAGCTCAGCAGTCTCCGCAGCCGAGGGCAGTTTGTGAAGGGCCACGAAATGCACCGCCTTGGAAAAACGATCCACAATAGTTAGAATGGTGTCGTTACCTTCAGATGGTGGTAGTCCCGTCACGAAGTCCAGAGCTATGTGCGACCACGGGCGACCAGGCACAGGGAGCGGATGCAGGAGCCCGGCTGGGGGGCAATGAGTCGACTTGCCACGAGCGCAGATGGTACAAGCCTTCACATACTCGCGCGTGTCGGCAGCGATGGACGGCCACCAGAAGTGGCGTTGAATCAGGCCCAGGGTACGGGAAACTCCAGGATGACAAGCGAAACGTGAAGTGTGACCCCACTTCAGCACCTGAGGACGAACAGAAACGGGTACAAACAGACAACCCGGAGGCCCACCCTCAGGACCGGGGTCCCCTTGGAGAGCCACCTTAACCAAGGACTCAATCTCCCATGTCAGAGAGCTCACCTGGCAGGACTGGGGAAGGATAGTATCAGGAACTGAGGAACTGCCGTTGTCTGAGTTAAACTGTCTGGAGAGGGCATCAGGCTTAATGTTCTTGCTACCGGGTCTAAAAGAGAGGTTAAAGTTAAACCGACCAAAAAACAGATTCCAACGTGCTTGGCGGGAGTTTAACCGTTTAGCAGTCTGAATGTAAGCCAGGTTCTTGTGATCTGTCCATACCGTAAACGGAGACGCCGCACCCTCCAACCAGTGGCGCCATTCCTCCAGAGCGCCAGCTTAACGGCTAGCAACTCTCTGTTGCCGACGTCGTAGTTCCTCTCCGCAGGAGACAGCTTCTTGGAGAAGAAGGCACAGGGGTGAAGCTTGTCTCCCTCGGCTCTCTGCGACAACACTGTTCCCACTCCAAGATCCAAAGCGTCAACCTCGACGACGAACTGGTGAGCTGGATCGGGCTGCACCAGGATGGGAGCTGAGGAGGAGCGTCTCTTAAGCTCGCAGAATGCATCCTCAGCTGCAGGCGACCAGACGGGTCCCCTGTCGCAGTTGAAGAAGACGTTTAGTAGCGTCCCTGCCCCGAACCGGATGGTCAAAAACCTTCTTCATTTCTGCTACAAAGCTAGAAAACGAAAAACACACGATGGACTGCTTCTGCCACACCGAGGACGCCCAAGTCAAAGCATGTCCCGAGAGTAATCCAATGACGTAAGAAATCTTGGCCCGGTCCGTGACATAAGAGCTGGGTTGTTGCTCAAAAACTAACGAGCACTGGAGAATAAACGACTTGCATACCCCAGAATCAGCGGAATAGCGCTCCGGTGCGGGGGCACGGGGCTCTCGGGCATACGGAAGGACCGGTGCAGGAACTGGGTCTCGTTGAGCAGGAACTAGTTGCGTGATGACTCCGTGGAGCTGCCCTCCCAAAGTCGCCACGTTCGAGGATAGTTCCCTCAGCGAGTACATAACGTCTCGGAGAGCCATGTCATGTTGTCCCATAAGCACAACCTTGCACCGCCAACGCCTGGTGAACAGGGTCTGAGTATTCTGTTATGATAGCTCGGGATGACCCAAACGCAAACAGAAAACCCAGGTAGTCAGTTTAGAACAATGTTTATTTCAGGCAGGCAGGCAGGACACTGGACGGCTGAATGGCGTGGCGAGCAGAGGCAAGTGGATATCCGGAACCCGCAGGCAGGCGAGCAGGAAAGGTGAACAGCGGAGGCAACTGGCACGGAAGGAGAAAGAGGAGCAGAGTTAACACTAACTCCAACTGAGATTTAGAAGAAAACTACAAACATAGGTAATCCTGATCTCGGGTAATTTACCGCTCTGATATGTAGCATACTCTGGCGCTGAATGACTGGAGTCCACAGGCTTAAGTAGAGAGGTCTGATTAGCCAACGATCCACACCTGGAGAAGTCTGCCCCGGAGTGCCGCCACGCCCACATGCCAACAGGGAGACAGACACATGGAACACGACAAGGAGAGACAGACAGGGAACACACACAGAGGAGAAGGAGAGACTGCCGAGCCGTGAGTCATGACAACCGTTCTACAAACTGATGGTGGAGGTGAAGCCTCTAAGCCTGTGACTCCAGTAAGAAACTTAAACTTATTCATTATGTATTTGTCATTTGTAGATTGCTGGGTTGAACTGGATACTGTTTTGTTTTAAGATATATATTATGTTTTATTTTTCTCTTTCAAAAACCTGCTTTAGGCTGCTGTTGATGAACCTTACACCGTAAGTAGCTTTAACTTATGTTGCCTATTATGTACATGTTTGTGTATCTCTGTCCGTCTGACCCTTTATACTATCTGTGGTCTGACCATGCTTTGTTTACTATGTGTGTGTTGTCTTGAAACTGACTACTGTTTTTATCTTGCTCCTGAATCACTATGTAACTTACCCTGAGTTCCAATCCCCATACTTCCCTACTATTTAGTATGTCAGAAAAAGATTTAGGATGTCCCAATAGGGGAGAACGGGGTAAGTAGGCACACTTTTTACTCTACTGAGAATTGCTCATCACCTAAACATCTTTCGATAGTCATTCCTACATTACATTGAAGCTTAAAGTGTTAGCTTGAAATGTGTACCCCTCACTTTTTCTATCTTATTGTAATAAAGAAGAAATTAATCATCAAAGACACCCTTACACATTGTGACAATCAACCCCATCAAGGGGTCGGTTGTCATACACTATGGGGTTGTTTGTCACAATGTTATCTTAATGGGAATAATCTTGAAAAGAAGGAAAGAAAGTAGAACTAAATTTGAAAATGCAATTGCATTGTCAAGTTGACAAATAGGCCTATATAACTTACTGTAGCCTTGGCAGCTTGTCTAGTTTGGGATGCACTGGGTTGTTTTGATTTTGTTGCCCTTTTTTCCTTTGCATGCTAGCTGCCTTTTCCTGCTCTATTCTTTCCTTCTCTGGGGTGTCAGTGAGGATACAGCTTGACAATTTATTTCGTTATTGGGTTCCTTTTCTGGCTGTAGCCTTTGGATAACTTGTGACAACCAACCCCCCCAAAAATGTGACGACCAACCCCAACTTGAATTTTTTGCTAGCATCAAGGCCAACAACCATCTGACAACTAATTAGCTTGCTAACCACAATCTAAATTATAGTTTACCCTTCACACTTTTTATGGGTAACAAGTGTTTTGTTATAAACCCATTCTGTAAAAGCCTAGAAGAAAAATACTGAGGAGCTAAATATTTTCAATTTGACATGAAAAACACAAACAGTCCTCTCACCTCAAATTCAGCAGTCTAACTCCAAGGAAGACTATGTAGGTGACCTCTTATCCAAATTCTGGATATTTACATACCAACATTTCACAGACAGCGCCTTCTGGTTCCGAGATATAACGATTGTGACAACCAACCCGTGTGACAAATTACCCCGTTCTCCCCTACATGCACGTCAATTGTAGTATGCTGAAAATACATAAATGCTCCACTAACTCAAATAGCATTTTGGAGTATTCGTCTTTATTCTTGACATTTCCCGACATAAAGAAAAATAAATCTTCCTTATCTGATTTTTTTTCTCTCCGGTGGCCCTAAAACTCTTCTGTACTTTAGTATGTAGTGTAGTAAAAAGAGAGAGTATGTGATTTGGAACGCAGGGTATGTTTTGAAAGGTGCCATACAGATAAAATTATAACTATTTTTTTTGTTTTGTCTAAAGTCATTCAAATGTTTACATCGATATTTGTACAGGTTGAGCTGCGCTTTTTTGTGCTTAATTTAAAGTGTTTGCAATTCTTTAATCGACAGTTTAAGTTTGGAGATATCCTTGCCTTCCGTCACACTCCCTACACTCACTATGCCATCTGGGTGGGTGACAGGGAGATTGCGGTACTTGACCCTAAGCACAAAAAACAAGCAGGACAAAACATATTTCATTTCACAGGTAAGTTGAACTCAAATGGGAACACATAGTTTTTATGCTGCTGGTCGCTAAAAATAGGGTATTGCCCACTTTCACATTGCAAGCAAACCAGGGTCTGATCGCCAGAAGTGCAGTCAGCTGAAGACAGAAAGAGAGTTTTGCTTTTAAATGTAGAGTGGCTATGAAGATTATAGTTGTATAGCCTTACCTATACCCTACAAAATACATTGTAGGTTATTTGTGATACAAAATGTAACAGCAAATTGTCAAGACAGTGGCTAGTAAATGTATTTTTTTCTATTGCATTTTTTAACAGTGTTGTTCTCTCACATCCATGACAGCGTCAACTAGGGACCGCAAAGTATCTTCTTGTAAGTTTGACACACTGACACGATCCGACCGCATCCAGCCCACGGAAGACAATTACCTCGACATTGAACAATTTAAAAGCTTAAAACAAACTGAAGCTCAGATGGAAGAAAACATCAAAGAAACGATTGGAAATGGTGGACACTGGCTCCCCACTCGCAGAAACTGTGAACACCTGGCTACCTACGTGCGCTACGGAGTCAGGTTTTCATGGCAGGTATGTGGCAGATTCAACAAGAGCCCATCAATTTAACTACCGTCTCTTCTTTCATCAGATGTGATGGGACATTAGTAAGGTGATAAACAGAAGCCAAATTATTTTGCATCAATTAGTCTTGTGACGGCTACTATTAGCAAAGCACTTAGCGCCCTGTTTAATGTGAATGCATGTAAGAGCCATTGACCCCTTTTCTTTGTTTGTTTGTTTTACCTAATGTGACCGCCTGGCGGCAGTACAATGCAAGGCTATAAATCAGGCGTAGCAGGGACGCCAGGTGATTGCATGCCGGAAGGCAAATTGTTTTCGACCGTGCTCATGGAGCTCAGTTGTACAGAATAGTAGTTGTATGTAGCCTACAAGTCGACCTACCTTCATTTGTTTAAGTAAATAAAGTAAACTTTTAAACGCTGAAGAACGAGTGGACATTCAAAGTTTCAACTGTCAACTGTAGGCTATAGCAGACACTGCGGAGAATAAAGTAAGATGTCTTCCTACCTTCATGCTTATTTGCCCGAAGCGTCCCATAAACCGTCCATAGAGCCCCCGGCCCCGCCCGTTCCCCTGCTTTTCTCTTTACTTTTCTCCCTTTCACCCGTGCGGGCTGTGTATGCCATAGACATTATAAAGGACATTATAATGTCTATGGTGTATGCAAGCTACAGGTGCAGCGGCGCACAACTTTTGCACCGGGTCAAAGGGCATTATAGAAGTGCGATTAATCTGCGTACATTTTTTAAATCGCGTTATACTACATGATTAAGTGTGACATGAGAGAGAGAGAGCAACAATAAACATGTAAATTAGAAACATAATGCACCAAGGTCATATTAATGTTTCATTTCATAGATCGGCATTTATTTTTCTATGTTTTCCGTTCCACAGCAAGGACGCAAAGTTGGAAAGCTTTGCAGGAACCATGGCACACTCCAGAAAGAAATACTCACAGTCTTGCAAGCAAAGTTAAAAGAGGATCCATTCTCCTCCGAAGAAGATGAAGACACAGACGACTGCGCCTAAAGCATGTCTTTATACCTGGTGGCTTTTCCTCAGGACATGAAAATAAAAAAATAAACGGAACAATTGTTTGTTTATTGTCTCTGTTGGTGTAAAGAGAGTCTATACTGTCTCACTAAAAAGAGGGAAACAAAAACAAGAACACAACTGGTTTTAAAATGTTATTTATGTCTCATGTGTAGAACATCATGGAGTCGGTCATTCTCACAAAATCAATGATATGGCTGCGAACCTTTCAAAATAAAAGTCACGGGGCGCCCTTAGCTCAGTTGGTATAGGGCGGCCCCCCCATGGGCCTCGGCCAGCAGCGGACCCGGGTTCGATTCCAGCCCGCGGTCGTTCTCTGCATGTCTCTCCCCTCTCTGCCCCATTTCAACTCTGTCTCTACACTGTCAATAAAGCATAAAAATGCCAAATAATAATTTAAGTGAAAACCACACAATATTAAAGACTATTTTCTACTCTTATTTGAACGATGTGTCATTTACACACAAGTTCATTTTCTAATGTGTTTTAATACATTTTGAGCTGAAATTCTCATTACAATGCGTCCACATTCATTTAAATGGGTCTTTCATTGCATTTTTATTTGAATATACTTCTTCACAAATCTTCACTAAAACAAGGGAGGGAGGAAGTGAGTGAATGAGTGAGTGGGTGTGTGCGTGAGGGAGCGAGGGAGGGAGGGAGGGTGAGTGGATGTGTGTTATATTGTCATTAAAAAGTACAGAGTGTAATATCAGAGTATTTTAGTGACATCTAGTGGTGGTTTTCTAGATTGCAACAGTCTTCTTTGAGTTCTTTGTAAAAGTGAGAGGAAGCCGGAGCTCGTATTCCCCTACACCCCTTATTCAACTGTTCATAATTATCTGCATTGAAAGGAGCCAGTTGAGGTGGTTCGGGCATCTGGTAAGGATGCCCCCAGGGCGCCTCCCTAGGGAGGTGTTCCAGGAGCGTCCAGCTGGAAGGAGGCCTCGGGGAAGACCCAGGACTAGGTGGAGAGATTATATCTCCACACTGGCCTGGGAACGCCTCGGGATCCCCCAGTCAGAGCTGGTTGATGTGGCCCGGGAAAGAGAAGTTTGGGGTTCCCTGCTCAAGCTGCTGCCCCCGCGACCCGATTTCGGATAAGCGGTTGAAGATGATGATGATAATTATCTGCTATGCATTTATCAGTAAAACAGCTATTACCATAATGTGCATCAAATTATTTATATTTATTAATTTTTTTATTTAATTTAATTTAACCTGTATTTATACTCGAATGATCAGTTGAGGGGTGATCCTCATATTCAATGACGCTGAGTCAAACAAATGCAACGTAAAAAACAACAATAGATACACAATATACAATGCAAATACATCAAATATACAATAACATAACAACTGATAGAGAGAGAGAGAGAGAGAGAGAGAGAGAGAGAGAGAGAGAGAGAGAGAGAGAGAGAGAGAGAGAGAGAGAGAGAGGGAGGGAGAGAGAGAGAAAATAAACAATACAATACTCTTATATTGACAAAATGTACAAAGCCTTACAAAAATAAATAAACAAATTAAAACAAAAAAGAAAACAAAACACCAAAATCACCTATCCCAATACAATGGTAGTTTGAGTAGCCTACATAGATACATGTCCATCCGTGTTGTTTTGTCTGGGTGGTGGAAACAGTCCCTGCGTTCCAATACCCATACTTCTCTACTATTTAGTATGCCAGAAAAAGATTTAGGATGTCCCAATACATGCACGTCAATTGTAGTATGCTGAAAATACATAAATGCCCCCACTAACTCCAATAGCAATTTGGAGTATTCGTCTTTATTCTTGACATTTCTCCACATAATGAAAAAAAAAAACTTCCTTATCTGATTTTTTTTCTCTCTCCTGTCTGTGGCTCTAAAACTCTTCTGTACTTTAGTAGTGTAGTAAAAAGAAAGAGTATGTGATTTGGAACGCAGGGCTCATGTATTTTCTACTGGTTCATTTCCTTGTTTTAAATGTAATATGCGGCTAGCTCCCTCTGCTGGTTTTAAATGGAACTGCATTGAGCAACATTAAAATATACTTTTTTATTTTCCAGCGTGGATCTTAATTTTCTTCTTGCACTCAAACTTCAGAACATTTTACACACACACACACACAAACACACACACACACACACACACACACACACACACACACACACACACACACACACACACACACACACACACACACACACACACACACACACACACACACACACACACACACACACACTTGAAATTGAATAAAATAAGCAGGCCTATGTCAAGTTGCATTGTAGGTTACAGTGTATTATGACCATATTTGGCATACGGAGAAAAAACATGCTATTTCCACTAGATGGCACTGTCACAATTTCCCCTCCCTTTAGCCTTAACCCTGAGGAGTATGTGTGTGTGTGTGTGTGTGTGTGTGTGTGTGTGTGTGTGTGTGTGTGTGCGTGCGTGTGCGTGTGCGTGTGTGTGTGTGTGTGTGTGTGTGTGTGCAGGTATATGTATGTGTGCGTGTGTGTGTGTGTGTGTGTGTGTGTGTGCAGGTATATGTATGTGTGTGTGTGTGTGTGTGTGTGTGTGTGCATGTGCGCGTGTATGTGTGTGTGTGTGTGTGTGTGTGTGTGTGTGTGTGCGTGCGTGTGTGTGTGTGTCCATGACATTATGAGCAAAGGGCTGGTGGTTTTTTAAGTGGCACTGTTTTCATTCACTCTGTTCCATGTGTAGTTTTTGATGCAGAAGTTCAAAGTCCCTCTAAAGATTACTTTGTATAAATGCTAGGGCTGTGAAATTAACGCGTTCATTTCGATTAATTAATCACAGAAAAATTAACGCGATTAAAAAAATGAACGCAGATTAATCGCACTTCCATAATGCCCTTTGACCCGGTGCAAAAGTGGTGCAAAGCTGCACCTGTATCTTGCAGACACGGCCCGCACGGGTGAAAGGGAGAAAAGTAAAGAGAGAATCAGGGGACAGGGGCCGATGGCTTTTTACGGTTCAAAACAGTCAATCTTCTCCGTGTGTCTCAATTTTGTTTGCTAGCTGTCTCGTCTCTCGCATAAACACACACACACACACACACCCGCCCCGTGTGTGTGTGTGTGTGTGTGTGTGTGTGTGTGTCAATATTTTTGCCTATGAGTACGACGATGGTGAATGAATCGGCATAGGCTATGCGCACCTGCAGTGCAGCGCTGTCATGGGAGATGGAAAGTCGTCATTTAGTCTGCATGTTTTTTTGAGAAAATTCGGCTCTAGTTGCTAATTTTATTTCATGTAGAAATCTGGCTGAGGGGAGGAGACAGAAGTTACGAGAGACGGAGAGAGAGAGAGTGAGAGAGAGAAACTGTAGTAGGCTATACAGTTGTTTATAAACAGGCATAAAAGTGTCATATAAGTGTGCGATTAATTTAGATTAATTAATCACAGAGCCTGTAATTAATTAGATAAATTTTTTTTAATCGCTTGACAGCCCTAATAAATGCACAGCACACACACACACACCTACACAGAGGTCCATACACACAAGCATGCACTGCTTCAAATAAATGAAAACATGGGTCATCTTCAATCACATCAAAGGTGCAGCCGTTGTTTTAATATAAACATAAAAGGTCCTTTTGTACATTCAACGTTTAAAAAAAAATCAAACAAAAGTAGTTGAGCGGTTTCTGTCTCTTCATTAGAAGTTTTCCCTGGAAAAATACGATCGCTGCCATATCTTTCACGAATTTTGGATTCCATTAATCAGTTGCTTAGAGGAATTTTCTATAGTAGGTTGTCAACAATGATAAGGAAATTATGTTATGATTTCTAAATATATATATTTTTTTGTTGTTATTTTTTATTTTTTACTATTTTTATTATTATTATTATTATTATTATTATTATTATTATTATTATTATTATTATTATTATTATTATTATTATTATTATTTATTTATTTATTTTTTCCGTCTTATCATTATTATTAGTATTATTAGTATAGGATTGTTTTTCTTGCTTTTGTTGTTTTTTGATTGTGTGTTGTATATGTGCCTGCATGGCCTATGTAATGTTGGTGCAAGGAAGGGTTACATGAACATTATGTGATAAGTGTATTTATCAATGTATACCCATCCCAAATAAAAAGATGTTGAAAAAAAAAAGAAGTTTTCCCTCCCTGCTTTTTAATAAAGCAATAAATATCATCTAAAAAAGTTTGTTTTAATGTCTGAATGTGTCTGTGTTATGTACTGTTTGTATTTATGTTCAATGTAATATTGACAATTATGTAGGTAGGGACTAATGAATAATTGAATGTATCATTTTGACATTACACTTTTTTTTAAGATTTTTTTTTTTGGCATTTTTATGCTTTTATTAGACAGTTTGTAGAGACAGAGATGAAATGTGTCAGAGAGGGGAATGACATGCAGAGAACGACCCAGGCTGGATTCTAACCCGGGTCTGCTGTGAAGAGGACAGACAGACAGACAGACAGACAGACAGACAGACAGACAGACAGACAGACGCACAGACAGACAGACAGAGAGAGGGGAATGACATGCAGAGAATGACCCGGGCTGGATTCTAACCCAGGTCTGCTGTGAAGAGGACTGAGACTCTATGGAGGGAGGGGGGCGGGGGGGGGGGGGGGAGCTCTAGCCACTACACCACGAGAGCCCAAACATTACACTTTAAATGATGGAATAATAACCAAAGACAAAACATTCGTAACTAAAATCAAGGAGAAGAAGTGAAGTGTCCTCCATGCCCCAGCAATCTAAAAGATCGTGTCAGGACTTTTAAAAAAACCAGCAAAGACAGATATGGTTTTCAGTGTTTCTCGTGTGCGGTAAAGTTCTCATTTGAATAAGAAAACCAGATTAGGCTTCATTCAAGTGAGCTCATAATTTGACTGTAGGCTACACACCAAGGCTTTGGTCTTATCTGTGGTAGAATGCACTCTCTAGTAACAGGCAGTAAGCACACAATGAATTTCCATATCTTTTTTTTTACTGTCCTCTGAAAACACTTGTCTTAAGATTTGTTAATATAATGACCTGCCACGTCGAGACTTCTAAAACATAATGGCGGCTATTTGAATGTTCGTATCGTTCACGGTGAATTCTAAAGATTACGTTGCCTTCATTTGGTTGGGTCATAAAGTATAGTGTCCTTTGGAGTTGGTGAGAAGTCAATCTGTCTGCCTGAAACCAACTTTGCATTTGGGACATTTGGGTGGTGGGATGTCCTAGAGGAAAGAGGGGCCGACCAGTAACCATGAGGTCTCTGGTTGGATCCCCGGCACCAGACAGGAGGGTGTAAAGTAGTAAAACTAGTGGTGGCTGCTATTACATCTATGGTGCCCCACCATCTCTGCCTTTGTGTCCTTGAGCAAGACACTTAACCCCCAAACTGCTACAGGGGCGCTGTACTGTGGCTGACCCTGCGCTCTGACCCCCTCTGGGGTGGGGAACTTGAGAGGGGAGATGAGAAAAGACAAATTTCAATGTGCCTCGTGTCAATTCACTAATAAAGAAAACTTAACATTACACTTCATTTCTGTGATGGTCGTATACAGGGCTTAAGAAGCTAACTTTAAAAGCTGCTTTTATGAGCAGAATGAAGTTAAGTGTCTAGAAATGTTCTCATTGTGTTTGTATTCAGTCATTGTTGTTGCTTCAAACAGTTCACTTTAGGCTCATTGGCAAGGCATGGCCATACAGACATACAGAGTCAGTCGTTTTAAAAATTTCAAAATCCATTGTTAAGTTCAGCCAAAGCTAATACTAGCCTATCTACTACTATATCAGTCTAAGCTGGTCAAATCCAGTGGGTTTCATTTTGAAATTCATGGTCATTACAATTAACTGAAACTGTTTAAAACAAAACAGAGTCCAGTTCAACCCAGCAGTCTAAAAACTGTAAAATACATAATAAAGTTTAAGCTACTTACACCATCAGTTTCTAGAACGGCGATTGCCAGCAGAAGGAGAACACCAAACACAGTTGGGCTCAGAAAATGGTAAATGGTCTCCACATATACAGCATAGCGCTTTTCCCTGGTCTTTCACACACCCAAAGAGCTTAACATTGTTTTTTACACATTCACCCATTCACACACACACATTCATACACCAATATCAGCAGCTTCCACGCAGGGTGCAAGCTAACTATCAGGAGACATTTAGGGAAAGAAACATTGTGAGAGGAAATGAAGGAGGTACCTTCCAAAGACTGGCAGATATGCAAAGGTAGTCAGTGTTATCACAAGGATGCTATCACTATGACAGTTACCTCTTCTTGGACGTCTGCCTAAGCCCTCAGGGCATTTTAATCTCATGAAACAAGACTAGCCAGTTCTAAACCACGCCAGCGGTTGTTCCTGGGTGATTGTCATTGACATTAAGAAAAACAATATAAAAATAGCATTCTTTGCACTGATGGTAACGTTTGCTGTTTGCTGTTTGCTGTGAGGAAAAATTTGACTGTTTCAGAAATATTGAAAAGTTCCTTGTGGCACCTTTAAGGATCATAACTTATATTAAAATTAAACATATTTAATTGAATGATTTGCTCCTACCAAGAACCGTAGGAGAAAGCATTTACGGATGAATAAAATTACAACTTAAAAGATTGTTTCTGAACTTTAAAAAATACAATGCAAAGAAAGATGTAGTATAAGTGTGCAGTGTTCCTTGTGTGCGGTGAGGTTCTCATTTGAATAAGAAATAAAGGTAAAATCAGATTTCATTCAATGGAGCTCATAATTTGACTGTAGGCTACACACCAAGGCTTTGGTCTTATCTGTGGTAGAATGAACTGTCTAGTAACAGGCAGTAAGCACACAAAACATATCTTTTATTACTGTCCTCTGAAAGGTGCGGTTTGAGTTCCATTTGTTAACATAATGACCTGCTATGTTGAAAGGCATTACAAACCAAATGTATTCAAATGTCTTCTTCATTCATAACAGGCCACTGAAGATTACAGTTGTCTTCATCTGGTTGGGCCATAAAGTACAACAGTGTCCTTTGGAGCTGGTTAGAAGTTACATTTGCTAACTTTACATTTGGAATATTACACTTACTTCATTCTGACTGTAGTCTATAGCTGCATTGTAAACTAATAACAGCATCCTCAGTCTTACTTTGATGGTAGCAACAGGCATTAAGAATCCAGAAGCTATTTGTCTTTTGGGGAACAATACAAAAGAAGGATTGTTTTACTAAGAAGAATACAACTGATGAAGATACCCACTTGATATGTCTCAAATTAGCTTCAGATGAACTTTTGACCATATTTTCACCTTATTATGATGGTAAAAGCCTCCTCCACAACGCAGTCTCTGCATGTCCATGAGTTTTTTGAATAGTTTTTTGGGGATGGGGAATTCTGGAGAATGCCTGTCGTAATCAGTGAATATCTCCTCACGATCCGCTACCTGTTCGTAGTGCACGGGAAAAAAATCCAGTGTAAAGACACAACCTGTAGGCTCTGTAAACTGGCATGTCACTTAGCTTATGTGGTCCCTTTTGTTTATATACCAGTTTACAGAGCCTAGGCTGTGTATTAACAGATGATCAGTGAACTCACAGTATTGACAGGTAACGGAGCATCATGAGATATTCACTGATTCTGACAAAAAGGGATTTTGAAAACAAGCCGAGCGTTCTCCAGAATCACTGACTCCACCTTTAAAACAATGCATTCACACCTGCAGTTGAGTTTGACAATGGTGACTCTTAAACAAAAAAAAGTATTTTCAATATGTGGTGAGATTGTGAAGTTATGTCATAATCATCCACTGACTGTAGATTAAATTATTCAAATGAGTCTTCGGGCTCATATGGGCAGGACGGGGTGTTACCAGGTGTGTGTGTGTGTGTGTGTGTGTGTGTGTGTGTGTGTGTGTGTGTGTGTGTGTGTGTGTGTGTGTGTGTGTGTGTGTGTGTGTGTGTGTGTGTGTGTGTGTGTGTGTGTGTGTGTCTGGGGGTGTTACCAGGTGTCTGTCTCTTTAGGATATAAGGAGACGCTCTCCTCTGCTCTCACAGGCTTCCTCCATCTCCCTGACCGAGGTAAGAACTCTGAACTACTCACTGTACTCTCACTACTGACACCATTCTGTGTCAGGGGCAGAAGTCCTTTACTAGACTTTAACCTGAACCTTGACTTGAACTCATTGCACTATGATCACAGAAAGCTTAACACTGTATTACCAATTTGATTGACGTGTTTCTTATTTATTCAAGGTTTTAATTAACGTACAATATCTCAGCCCAGTCAAGTGATTGTTAACATGTATGCAATATTTAGTATAGTTTTCCAACAGTGCATGCCAACATTAACCAAGGAATTTGTTTTACAGTGTGTCCATGCATGTAGCCGCCTGGGCTGTGATTCTGACTTACATGCAAACCAGTTATCAACAATATTTTAGTTCAGTCTAAATTTCAACATGATTAATTGTGACATGTTTTCTCTACGTTTCCACAGTTTGAAACATGAGGAATCTGATCGTGTTTGGAGTTCTCCTCCTGCTGGCGATCACCGTTCTACAAACTGACGGTGTGCCTGTAAGCAGCTTAAACTTTATTATGTATTTTTAAGTTTCTTATATATTTTTTTATTTAAAAACGTATTAAATGCCAAGAAAGTATGACTTTAAAATAAGTATTGTACATTGTTTTTAGACTGCTGGGTTGAACTGAATTATGATTTGTTTTAAAATAAATATGTTTTTTTTTTCTTTTTCAAAAATCTGCCTTAGGCTCCTCCTCAAAACGTAAATAGCTTTAACATATGTTGCCTATTCAAGGTTCAAGGTATCTTTATACCTAGATATTGTGTATGTTTGTGTATCTCTGTCTGTCTGACTGACCATGCTTCATTTACTACAGGTGAAACTCAAAAAAATTTGAATATTGTGCAAAAGTTCATTTATTTCAATAATTCAACTTAAAAGGTGAAAATAAAATATTATATAGACTCATTACATGCAAAGTGAGATATGTCAAGCCTTTATTTGTTATAATTGTGATTATTATTGCTAAAAGCTTATGAAAAACCCCAAATTCTAAATCTCAGAAAGTTTGAATATAACATGAAATCAATAAAAAAAAAGGGATTTTAAATACAGAAATGTCGGCCCTCCAGAAAGAATAATCATGCATATGTACTCAGTACTTGGTTTGGGCCCCTTTTGCATGAATTCTTGCCACAATTCCTATTCCTTTTCCACGATATTCTAATAATATGAGTTCCACCTGTATGTGTTTGCTTGTGAAGCACTCTGTAATATGTTTTGAAAGGTGCTACACAGACGACATTATAATTATAATAATAATTATTTGTCTGAAGTCGTTCAAATGTTTACATACATATTTGTAAATGTTGTGCTGTGCTGTTTTGTGGTAAACAAAAGTATTTTCAATTCTTTAATCAACAGTATAAGTTTGGAGATATCCTTGCCTTCCGTCGGACTGCGTACAATCACTATGCCATCTGGGTGGGAGACAAAACGATTCCGGTAGATGGCGAGCACGACAGAAAAGGAGGGGAAAACATCTTTCATTTCACAGGTAAGTGTAGTGAAACTCAAATGGGAGCAAATATTCCACCATTATCAGTGGGGACAACACAGTTGACAAATTGTCAGGAGAAACACAGTGGCAAGTTGATTTTTTGCATTTCCTAACAGTTTTGTTGTCTTACATTAATGACAGGTCCGATTAAGGGCATCAAACTATCAGGTTGTATTTTCGACACACTGTCACCCAACGAGCATCCAGAAGTAGACAATTACCTCGACCGGGAGGAATTTTCCAACTTAAAACAAACTGACGCTCAGATAGTACAAAACATCCAAGAGAAGATTGGACAATGTGGATACTGGTGGCCCAGAGTCAACAACTGTGAACACCTGGCTACCTATGTGCGCTACAAAGTCAAGTTTGCGTGGCAGGTATGTGGCAGATTCAACAGGAGCCCATCATATATGCTATTGGAACATACGTAAGGTGATAAACAGAGGCCAAATTAGTTTGCATTAATTAGCCTTGTAGGCTACTATTAGCAAAGCACTTAGCCCCCTGTTTAATGTTAATGCATTTGGCAAAAGACCCAAAAACTAAGGGCTGTGCTTAATTGTGTGACTATCTAAATACACAGACACTCTATCGCATATGGCGTTCTGGGAATATCAGGCAGATATTATATATAGCCTACAAGCAACAAGAAACATGTAAATAAGAACAATAATGCACTAAGGTCATATTAGTGTTTCATTTCATAGATCGGCATTTATTTTTTTATATTTTCCTTTCCACAGCAAGGACGCAAAGCTGGTGAATTGTGCAAGAACTACGGCGACTACACCAAGCTAATGCTCAACATCTTGCAGGGGAAGGTGAAAAATTTTGCAACACAATGCAACATCGCCGACCCCTGCATCATGGCAGGCTAAAGCACGTCTGTCTTTATCCCTAGTGGCTTTTCCTCACATGACATGATGAGGTCTTACATGAAAATAAAAAAATTAATCAAACAAACAATTGTGTTTTTCATTGTCTCTGTTGGTGTAAAGAGTGTCAATACTGTCTCACTAAAAAGGGGGAAACAAAAAATAACACAACTGGTTTAAAATGTTATTTATGTCTCGTGTAGAACATGATGGGGTCATTCTCACAAAATCTATGATATGGCTGTGAATCTTTCAAAATGAAAGTCACAATTTATTTAAGTGAAAACCACACAATATTAAAGACTATTTTGTACTCTTATTTGAGCGATGTGTCATTTACACATACACGTTCAATTCTAATGTTTTTTAATACATTTTGAGCTGAAATTCCCATTACCGAAATGTGTCCACATTCATTTAAATGGGTCTTTCATTGCATTTTTATTTGAATATACTTAAAAAATACTTGCTAAAACAAAATGTATATTGCTTATTGAGTCTTTTTAGTCTTTTAGTCTGCAGTCAATACAACATGTGCTTGTATTTAACATATACAGTATAAATAAAGTGTCTCAGCAGTTTATGAGTGTTAGTTAGTTGGTCCACTTCAGATCTTTCTAATACGCTGTGATGACTATTTTAAAATGAGAAATCAATGAGCAAGTGCTGAGGAGGTTTATTTTACTGTTTGAATAAGAAATGGCAGAAATATCTCATAAATATAAGTCAACATAACTTTTTTTAGAATTCTTGTCCATCATAAGCGTTTTGACAATCCAAGGAAATCGAAAAAATGTTGAAACTACCTTTTTTTTAAATTATCAAATTGACAATGTTCATGTGATATGAACTTATAAAATATACTACACAGTGAAATAGTGAAAATGAGTTGTACTAACTGCTGGTGACCACTAGAGGTCGGTGTTTTAATATTTCTGCCATGTTAAAGGTGCAGCGTGTAATATGACATCATCAAGAAAGTTCTACAAAGTTCTAGATTGTAACACTCCCTGGGTAACCCCACCCAGGTTGGGGCGGCAGTGGCGAAGTGGGTAGGGAGTTCGCCTCTGGTGTGCAGGGTCGGAGGTTCGATCCCCCGTCTCCCCGCCACATGTCGAAGTGTCCCTGGGCAAGACATTGAATTGCTCCAGATAGTTAGCTTGCACCCTGCGTGGTAGCTGCTGCTGCTATCGGTGTATGAATGTGTGTGTGATTGGGTGAATGTGTACAAAACAATGTAAAGCGCTTTGAGTCTGTGAAAAACTGAGATAAAGCGCTATATAAGTCCAGTTACCACTACCACCCCTCAGACTACGAGGAGAATTGGTCAACGTGCGGCAAATGCTCCAGCAAACCTGATAACCGTCGTCACAGTGTTTGATCTTTGCAGAAGTTAAAACATGTCTTTCAAATCCTGCGGCTTCTCCTCACATGCTGTGAGGTCTTATCTAAAATAAAAGGAGGAGAAAGAATTATTGGTCTTTTTTTGTCTGTGAGTTTTTTAAGGGCAACACTGTCTCAAGAAAAGGATTAATTATAAACATCCATTAAAGGTGCAGTGTGTAATATGACATCATCAAGAAAGTTCTAGAATGCAACGCTCCCTGGGTAACCCCAACCCTTTAGAATAATAACAGAAGCTACAGTGGCCTTCAAGGACAAGAACGATTCTAAATTTTAAACAATACACCTGATGACATTCCAACTATGACACTTTCAAGATGGCGGCACAAGGCCTTGGTCCAAAATATGCAGAAATATGGACTTATATGAGACCCTTTCTAAGGGGAAAAAAATAATTCAAAACATTTTTTTCAGCTATTATGCACTAAATTAAATGTACTTATGGATATTATAATTACTTTCTACAAAATCTGCTAGGAAATAAAACCCAAAATTCTACACACAGCAGGTTTAAGTGATTTTTTTTTTAACCTTAATCGACTTCATCAGTTTCCTGTTTTTGGCGCCAGCAAGAAAAGGTCAAAAAAGTTCCCATTTAAAGGTGCAGTGCGTAACTTTGTGTGTGTCAGAGAAGTGAAACATTTTCTAATGTTTATTCTCATTACTGAATAAACAACATTTCCTCACAGGAAAAATATGATCCCTGGAACACTGTTTGAAGTTAGAAAGCTTCCTGAAAAGTTACTGTTTCACTGTAGTTGTTGTTGTTTACAGCAGCAGGGCCCACAGTTTGGTTTACAAACATATTCTAGTCTAACGTTTGGTTCAAGGTTCCTCAAAAAAAAAAAAAAAAATTATAAAGATTACATGTGGAGAAAATATCTATTGTAAACTAACTGCAGGTTCTGTGAATGTAAACAAATCACCCTCCTCTGAGAATGCATAGTGCACCTTTATTGAGTTAATATCTCTAAGACCTTTCACTGTTGTTGTTGTTTACAGCAGCAGGGCCCACAGTTTGGTTTACAAACATATTCTAGTCTTATGTTTAGTTGTTTCTCAAGATAATTTAGTTTTGATTTATGATGATAGAATTATTATATACTAAGAATTACATGTAGAGTTAATATGTATTGTAAACTAACTGCAGGCTCTGTGAATGTAAACAAACCACCCTCCTCTGAAACTACACAGTGCACCTTTAATGAGTTGATATTTATAAGACCTTTGGCCTGTTACAGACAACTGGCCATGGAGTCACTAAACAAACTCATCATTCATACATCATATATTTCTTGGAAGTCAACCAGGTTATGTTACATTTAGACCTCTGCTTTTTTTCAATCCTATTTGTCACAATAAACCACGAGTCATTAGGGAAAAACCCTTCAGAATCGTAAAGCTATAGTGCGTAACTTCTGGCAGGAATTCTGAGGAATTACAACAACACTGTCGGTGCATCTACATGAGGTAAAGCCTTCAGTGATGGCACATGGATTTTATACCTTCTGCTGTACGTCCAGGTTTTTTCTTAGCAGTAGAATCAACAACTGAAACATTTCTTGGGCTCTTCTTGGGATTTTTCTGAGCTCCTGCACCAGTGTCAGGGGGGAGGGAGTGGGATGGGGGGCGACACCAGTTTTTAAACGCTGCCATACTGAGAAATACAGAGAGAGTTTTGTGGAGCTGATAAGGCTTAATCAACTTTGTGTCAACTCATGATGGCATATCACTTTTCTTATAATAGGCCTATGTGGTTTACTGACTCAACTGTCACTGTGAAATAGTTTGCCGTATATGGGCAACTATATACACTCAACAAAAATATAAACGCAACACTTTTGTTTTTGCTCCCATTTTTCATGAGATGGACTTAAAGATCTAAAATTCATTCCAGATACACAATTGTACCATTTCTCTCAAACATTGTTCACAAATCTGTCTAAATGTGTGAATGGCTGTGCGAAGTTGCTGGAGACGGCTTATGGTGGAGAAATGAACATTCAATGCACGAGCAACAGATCTGGTTGATATTCCTGCTGTCAGCATGCCAATTGCACGCTCCCTCAATGCTTGTGGCATCTGTGGCATTTTGCTGTGAGACAAAACTGCACATTTCAGGGTGGTTCAGGTTTCCTCAGCAAGGACATAACGTCTCGGAGAGCCACGTCATGCCGTCCCATAAGCACAACCTTGTGCCGCCAACGCCTGGAGAACTGGGTCTGTACTTGCTGGGTCCATGTTGGCCAGAGTATTCCGTTATGATAGCTCGGGATGACCCAAACGCAAACAGAAAACCCAGGTAGTCAGTTTAGAACAATGTTTATTTCAGGCAGGCAGGCAGGACACTGGACGGCTGAATGGCGTGGCGAGCAGAGGCAAGTGGATATCCGGAACCCGCAGGCAGGCGAGCAGGAAAGGTGAACAGCGGAGGTAACTGGCACGGAAGGAGAAAGAGGAGCAGAGTTAGGACTAACTCCAACTGAGACGTAGAAGAAAACTACAAACATAGGTAATCCTGATCTCGGGTAATTTACCGCTCTGGTACGTAGTATACTCTGGCGCTGAATGACTGGAGTCCACAGGCTTAAGTAGAGAGGTCTGATTAGCCAACGATCCACACCTGGAGCAGTCTGCCCTGGAGTGCCGCCACGCCCACATGCCAACAGGGAGACACATGGAACACAAGAAAGAGAGACAGACACATGGAACACAAGAAAGAGAGACAGACACATGGAACACAAGAAAGAGAGACAGACACATGGAACACAAGAAAGAGAGACAGACACATGGAACACAAGAAAGAGAGACAGACAAGGGAAAACATACAGAGGAGAAGGAGAGACTGCCGACAGTGCCGAGCCGTGAGTCATGACAACCGTTCTACAAACTGATGGTGTAGGTGAAGCCTCTAAGCCTGTGACTCCAGTAAGAAACTTAAACTTATTCATTATGTATTTGTCATTTGTAGATTGATGGGTTGAACTGGATACTGTTTTGTTTTAAGATATATATTATGTTTTATTTTTCTCTTTCAAAAACCTGCTTTAGGCTGCTGTTGATGAACCTTACACCGTAAGTAGCTTTCACTTATGTTGCCTATTATGTACATGTTTGTGTATCTCTGTCTGTCTGTCTGTCTGTCTGTCTGTCTGTCTGACCATGCTTTATTTACTATGTGTGTGTTGTCTTGAACCTGACTATTGTTTTTATCTTGCTCCTGAATCACTATGTAACTTACCCTGAGTTCCAATACCCATACTTCCCTACTATTGAGTATGCCAGAAAAAGATTTAGGATGTCCCAATACATGCACGTCAATTGTAGTATGCTGAAAATACATAAATGCTCCACTAACTCAAATAGCATTTTGGAGTATTCGTCTTTATTCTTGACATTTCCCGACATAAAGAAAAAAAAAATCTTCCTTATCTGATTTTTTTTTTTTCTCTCCTGTGGCCCTAAAACTCTTCTGTACTTTAGTATGTAGTGTAGTAAAAAGAAAGAGTATGTGATTTGGAACGCAGGGTATGTTTTGAAAGGTGCCATACAGATAAAATTATAACTATTTTTTTTGTTTTGTCTAAAGTCATTCAAATGTTTACATCGACATTTGTACAGGTTGAGCTGCGCTTTTTTGTGCTTAATTTAAAGTGTTTGCAATTCTTTAATCGACAGTATAAGTTTGGAGATATCCTTGCCTTCCGTCACACTCCGTACACTCACTATGCCATCTGGGTGGGTGACAGGGAGATTGCGGTAGATGACCCTAAGCACAAAAAACAAGCAGGACAAAACATATTTCATTTCACAGGTAAGTTGAACTCAAATGGGAGCACATAGTTTTTATGCTGCTGGTCGCTAAAAATAGGGTATTACCCACTTTCACATTGCAAGCAAACCAGGGTCTGATCGCCAGAAGTGCAATCAGCTGAAGACAGAAAGAGAGTTTTGCTTTTAAACGTAGAGTGGCTATAAAGATTATAGTTGTATAGCCTTACCTATACTGTTATGGCTACTCTTGTGTTCCAAAAAAAGTGATGGTCAAAAACATTAGAGCAGTGCGTGAGGAGGAGGTCTAAGACTCACTAAATAAAAAGCACTCGCGGAGGGATAGTTTCAATCAAAAGTATAACGATTTATTTACAGAAACAAAAACGATCTCATCTCTGGGTTGACTTCAAACAGATAAACAATATAAACTGTAATTTAGCGGTCAAAAAACTATATCACTCCTCACTCCTTCCACAGACAAAAGAAAATCACTTCCAGCACCAGCTGTCCTCACTCCCAAATCACGGGAGGAGGGTCACCTGACAAGGAGGAGGGCCCTGACTGTGGCTACAGAAAAACAATAATAAATAAATAGTGTAAATAATTATTATTTTACCATAATCAATCAGAAGCAATCAAAAGGAATAATATTATCTAAATAGGCTCCAACATCCCGGCCCCTAATTGTTGGCTTTAGCAAAACAATTACACAAATAAAATTCAAAGGAGCCCATAGAATAATTACGTAATGGAAATTAATTATACTTCTTCAAATTCAAAGTTCATTTAGTTACTTAATGATGACTTTCTGTCCTATCAAAGTTCATAATCATGTCAAAGTTCATAATCATGTCAAAGTATTTGAAACAGTCCATAGTGAAGGCTGGAAGATCACGGCCTCCCTCCGTTCATCCTGCTGCCTCCATTAGAAGACAGAGCTTGTCTATCGGTCGTTGAATCAAACTGGTTTTGGTTTTGACCAAAACACTTCTCACGAAGCCCTTGTCATCTGGAAATGTCTTCATGACGAGGCCCATCATCCATGAGTTCCTTGGTGCTGTGTTGTCAACGATGACGACCAGATCCCCAGGACTCAAGTTCCTTCTTATGCTGTTCCACTTGCTTCTTTCCTGCATGAGCGGAAGATACTCTTTTGTCCAACGTCTCCAGAAGAGATCTGCAAGATATTGTGTCTGTCTCCATCTCTTTCTGGAATATTGATCATGTTTTTCAAAAACTCCTGGTGGCATTGTTGTTTTCGCCTTCAGCTGAAGCAAATGGTTTGGGGTTAGCGGTTCCAAATCATTGGGGTCACTTGACACTGTAGTTATTGGTCGGTCATTTAGGATGGCTTCTACTTCACACAGCGCTGTTGATAGAGTTTCATCGTCCAGTGTTTGTTGTTTTAGAACAGATGTGAGGATCTTTTTGACTAGTTTAATCAGTCTCTCCCAGACTCCGCCGTAGTGGGCTCCAAAAGGAGGGTTAAAAATCCATTTTATTCCTTCTGTCAGACAGGTGTTTTGAATTTTCTCATGATTTAGCTCTTTCAGAGCTTCTTGCAGTTCCCTTTGGGCCCCGATGAAATTTGTCCCACAGTCAGTCCTGATACTTACAACTGATCCTCTTCTGCAGATGAATCTGCGTATAGCGTTTATGCATGAGTCTGTGGTGAGGAAATTTGCCATCTCCAGGTGGATAGCTCGACTCACCAGGCAGGTGAAGATGACCCCCCAACGTTTCACTTGAGCTCGTCCCCTCTTCACTTCAATGGGACCAAAGTAGTCAATGCCAACGTGACTAAAAGGTGGTAAGTCTGGATACAATCGATCCGCAGGAAGATCTGCCATTTTCTGTTCTCCAGGTCGTGCCTGCATGCGTCTGCAAAATACACAGTTTCTGATGATTTTCCTCGCTAAGGTGTTTGCATGAGGGAGCCAAAACCTTTGCCTTAGCCTGGAAAGCATATGACTTCTCCCTGAGTGTCCAACTTGATGATGGATATGTTGTAGGATGAGGTGAGAGGTGTGAGACCCTTTAGGGAGAATAATTGGGTTTTTCTGGTGCACTGGCATTGCACTTTTGTTTATTCTACCTCCTACTCTCAGGATGCCGTTATCAAAAATCGGATCCAGCTTGTAGATGGTGCTTCTTGAACTGAGGGTTTTGCCATTTTCCAGGTGAGTGAATTCATGGCTGAAGTAGCGTCTTTGTTCAAAGCAGATGATAGCTCTCTCTGCCTCTTGCATATCCTCCACTGATAGGTTTTGTGTTCCATGCTTGTCTTTTACTTCTTTCTTCGTCTTTGAAGACACATGTGTCTGATTCTTTCTTAGCTGACTTAGCAGTTGAAGTATTCTTTTCACCTTTAATATCCAGGCCACAGATTTCTGAAGTCGGTTCCATGATGAGTGATACTTGATTAATGTGCATATGGGATGTTGATTTTCAATCCTCACACTGTTGACTGTGATCTCCTTTTCCACACTGTTAACTGTAACGACCTTTCTCACCTCTGGGTCATTTGCTGATATCTCTCCTAGATCTTGTGTGACCTTTGGCCATGTCCTTCTCTCTCTGCTCAGGTATTCAGGACCTTTCAGCCATCTTGATCTTAAGAAGGATTCCACATGCAACCCTCGGGAGGCGCTGTCAGCTGGATTTTCTTTTGAACTTATGTATCTCCACTGGCTTGTGTGGGAGAGATCCTGGATCACTGCAACTCTGTTGGCTACAAATGTATGAAATCTCTTGGTTTGATTGTGAATGTATTTCAATACAGACGTACTATCTGTCCAGAAAGTTGAATCTGTGAGTGGTAAGTGCAGCTCCTTCCTCAGCATCCGATCCACTTTTACAGCCAGTGTCGCTGCAGTGAGTTCAAGCCTGGGGATGGTGATCTGCTTGAGAGGTGAGACTCTGGCTTTTCCAAATATGAAGGAGGTATGAATTATGCCTTGGTGATTTGTTAGTCTAAGATAGCTTACTGTACCATAACCTGACTCACTTGCATCGCAGAAGTGATGCAGCTCAGCAGTCTCCACTGGGTCAAAGTTGTCAGGCTTTATACATCTTGCTACTTGAAACTCCCGTAATTGGTTTAACTCCTCCATCCATCTATGCCAGGGCCTTGCAAATTCCTGAGGAATAACTTGATCCCATCCATATCTGGTTTTGCAGAGTTCTTGGAGTAGTTGTTTGGCTTTCAGGATGAAAGGTGAGAGAAAACCTAATGGGTCATAAACTGAACTTACTGTTGAGAGTATCCCTCTTCTGGTTGCAGGCCGGCTGTTTACAGTTACTTTAAAGCTGAAGGTGTCACTGTGCATGTTCCAGTGGATTCCAAGTGCCGGTTCAACTGTGATTTGTTCTTTCAGCTTTTCTTTATCGAGGTCCAGTTCCTTGACTGCTTTTGCTCTGTGATGCACAGGAATGCTTGCCAACACCTCACAGTTATTGCTGACCCATTTTGTCAGGGTGAAGCCTCCTTGACTGCAGGCTTCAGTGAGATCTTTGACGAGCTTTATGGCTTGGTCAGCTGTTGCCACAGATCGGAGGCAATCATCCACATAAAAGTTAGTTTTGATTGTTTTCATAACTTCATCAGAGTAATGCTTCTGGTTGTCATCAGCAGTTTGACGCAGGGCAAAATTAGCAATGCTCGGGGATGATACAGCGCCAAAGAGGTGAACTTTCATCCTGTAAACACCAAGTGGTTTGCTGATATCACCCTCTGGCCACCACAAAAACCTCAGGAAGTCTCTGTCCTTTTCATCAACATGTACTTGATAAAACATCGCCTCAATGTCTGCCATAACTGCTATTTGTTCTTGGCGAAATCTCAATAGCACTCCAATGAGGGTGTTTGTTAAGTCTGGACCTTGGAGGAGCTCCTTGTTCAGAGATTTTCCCTGAAATGAGGATGTACAGTCAAACACCACCCTCAGTTTGAGTTTTCGTTTGTGGTAGACACCGTGATGTGGGATGTACCACAACCGTCCATCCTCTCTGTGAAGCTGCTGAGGTGGAACCTTTTCTGCATAACCTTTTTTGAGAATGTCCTCCATAAAAGAGGTGTATTCTTCAGCATACATCTTATTCTTCTTGAATTTTTTCATAAGGTGCAGTGTGCGTTCCTTTACCGTGTGATAGTTATCAGGCATGACCTTGGCTTTATCCCGGAAGGGCAGTGGTAGATGATAGTGGCCATCTTTAAGAAATGCTGAGCTGGAAGCAATCTCCATAAAACGTTTATCCTCAACTGACATCTCATTTTTCTCATCGTACATGTTCTCAGAGAAATCCTGGTTATATTGTCTGACGAGTAGATCCTTCAACTCAACAACAGAGATTCTGTTACTTGACACAGCAATGGGCCCAGCATATTCTGCAGCACTATCAACACTGAGTGGTCCAGTTACCACCCATCCCAGTAAGGTCTGGACTGCATATGGTCCGTTTTCATGACTGTTTATTATGTTCCACGGCTCCATTGCTCGAGGAACATCAGTTCCAATGAGGAGTTCAATGTCTGCCTCAATTTCCTTTAACTGGATACCATTGAGATAGGGCCATCTCTTCAAATCAGCTTGAGTGATTATGTTTTCTTTTGAGACAGGGATTTTGCCTTGTGTGTAAACTTTCGGCAGGTCCAGATATGTGCAGCCCTCCAAGTTCCCCACCTCCAGTCCTCTGACCTCATAGGTCCCTGCAGGCTTCTCCTGTCCCATTGTTCGCAAAAGTATCTCTGTTTTGCGTCCTTTTACATTTAGCTGGTTCATTAGGTTTTCTGTGCAAAACGTTGCCGTGCTGCCGGGATCGAGGAAAGCATAGGTCTGAATGTACCTGCTCCCATTTGCCACCTTAACTCTGACTGGAAGAATCGCAAGTGCGCAGTCCCTCCCGGCCCCAGTTGCATCACCTGCTGAAACAAGAGCGCTGCTTATAGGGGTTTCTTCTGCCTCGGCAGTGGCCTTTGTTCGATTTTCCTGTTTGGGGCCTCTTGCATTATAAATATGGAGTACAGTAGGATGTTTCATTTGACACACTTGACACATTAATCTTCTCTTACAATTTTTGCTTATATGACCTTTTAGTAGGCAACCAAAGCAATGTCCATGGCTTCTTAAGAATTCAACCTTGTTGTCATGTGACTGTGTTTTGAATCGTGAGCAGTCAATCAGAGCATGTTTCCCATGGCAGAATCCACAGGAAGGGACGATAGGACTGGGTGTGGTTTGAGGAGGTGTTTGTGCAACAGCTGATTGCTTTACAGTGCATCCTGCTTTCTCTGTATTCACTGCTACTGAAGTAGCGAAGCTGCTGTTTTTGCCTCTTATTGGTTTTAGTTCATGTTTGCCCCTTGGGATAGATCCTTTCATTGTGATTTGGTCTTGAATGTCACCAAACAATGGATCCAAAAGCATCTTAGCATGTTTTTCCACAAAATCCACAAGGTGCTGGAATCTGACTCTCCTGTCAGTTCTCTGTTGTGTCTCATAAGCTGTGGTTCGCCATCTTTCTCGGAGCTTGTAGGGTAGCTTGGATGCTATTAGCCTTAGGTTTGATGGGACCTCAAGTTCCTGTAAATACTGTAAATCTTGCATTACATTACAGCATCCTCTCAAATACATTGCATATGCCTGCAGCATTTTCCCATCCTCAGCTTTAATCGCTGTCCAGTTCAAGGCTTTCTCCAGGTAAGCTCCAGAAATCTTTATTTCATCCCCAAAGTGCTCTTTTAAAAGGCGTCTTGCTTCACTATAGCCCCTGCCTCCATCCATGTGCAAACAGCTACGAACCAAATCTCTAGGCAAACCAGAGGTAAACTGCTCGAGATAGTAGAGTCTATCCCGATTATTTTTTGTTTTGTCCTCAATCCAGTGTTCAAATGCATGGATAAAAGTCTGATATGCCAATGGGTTACCATCAAACACAGAAATCTCTCTCACAGGTAATTTAGACAGGTTTTGCTGTGAGACAATCAGTTCTGCTATGTCCTTTTGTCTTCGAATAACGACATCCAAGTTATCATGGGCAGCATTAACACCTCTGTCTGAGTAATCTTGTGCAGTATGGGTTATGGTGTGATTATGATTTGCAGTTCCAGTTTTGCATGTTTGAGTTACATTCTTTATTTGAGGTTTATTTTCTGGTATGTGTCTCATAGGGGGAGGTCTTGGGAAACTCATAGGGGGAGGTCTGGGATGGCTTAAGATGGTTTGGTGAAGTGGAGTTTTGGGTATGGCACCTAATCGCATGAATTCCACATTGCTCTCCCTTGTTTCTAGTTCATCATGGTGAGAGCCATAATACTCATTCATGCCATCACCCAGTGGCTCCTGCTCCACCTCGTCACTTTGAAGGATTTTTATTTTAGCAGCCGATGCTGCGAGGTCTGCATCCAACTCCATTTGCTCCATCTTTGATTTCAGTTTTGTTTCCTCCAGTTGCAAAGCGAGCTTTTCTTTCAGTGCAGCAGCTCGTGCCATTGCAGCAGCCTGATCCGCCTTTGCCCTTTTTAACTCTGAGGAGACTGAGGAAATGGAAGACGAAGACTTTGATTTGCGTGACACATTTGATATGCTGTCCAGTGGTCCAACTCTTGACTGTGCAATTTCTCTTTTCCATAAATCAACCTCTCTTGCGAAATAATTCAGGTTCATCATTCTGGGTTCATACCAGTCACAATAGTCAGTTTCCTTTTCATCCACCGACAAGAGTTCTTGCACAGATTTATGAGTATTTACAAATTCATCCACAGCTCCTTTAAACGCTTCAAATGTGTCATTGACTTTATCAACATTTCCAACATCAGTCATCAAAGCCTTTATTTCATTTATTTTCCTCGTACACGCTCCCAATCTGCCTCTGCGCGAAGCAATTAAGCGCGATATCAACTCCTCAGACACAGCTGCGGTCTCAGGTGCATCAGACATCATCACAAATCTCTTTAATTTCCGTTTAGTTTATCCTTAAACATCCTTCCGACATCCCCGTATCATTGCAGTCCACATCCACAGTACACAACTTTGCATCCCACAGTGTTCAATTGTTTCTTTGTAACGCAACGGCGCATTCATTCATAAAGCCGATCAGCTGATTTTACTCACGGCTTCCTCTTCTGTCGGCGGGGGGTCGCTTGGATCCGCCGTTTCTCCGCCACCGACTCTCACTCTCCATTCTCCTTGGAGTCTTCAGTGAAGTTTTTTGACTTGATATGGCTACTCTTGTGTTCCAAAAAAAGTGATGGTCAAAAACATTAGAGCAGTGCGTGAGGAGGAGGTCTAAGACTCACTAAATAAAAAGCACTCGCGGAGGGATAGTTTCAATCAAAAGTATAACGATTTATTTACAGAAACAAAAACGATCTCATCTCTGGGTTGACTTCAAACAGATAAACAATATAAACTGTAATTTAGCGGTCAAAAAACTATATCACTCCTCACTCCTTCCACAGACAAAAGAAAATCACTTCCAGCACCAGCTGTCCTCACTCCCAAATCACGGGAGGAGGGTCACCTGACAAGGAGGAGGGCCCTGACTGTGGCTACAGAAAAACAATAATAAATAAATAGTGTAAATAATTATTATTTTACCATAATCAATCAGAAGCAATCAAAAGGAATAATATTATCTAAATAGGCTCCAACATATACGCTACAAAATACATTGTAGGTTATTTGTGATACAAAATGTAACAGCAAATTGTCAAGACAGTGGCTAGTAAATGTATTGTTTTCTATTGCATTTTTTAACAGTGTTGTTTTCTCACATCCATGACAGCGTCAACTAGGGACCGCAAAGTATCTTCTTGTAAGTTTGACACACTGACACGATCTGACCGCATCCAGCCCACGGAAGACAATTACCTCGACATTGAACAATTTAAAAGCTTAAAACAAACTGAAGCTCAGATGGAAGAAAACATCAAAGAAACGATTGGAAATGGTGGACACTGGCTCCCCACTCGCAGAAACTGTGAACACCTGGCTACCTACGTGCGCTACGGAGTCAGGTTTGCATGGCAGGTATGTGGCAGATTCAACAAGAGCCCATCAATTTCACTACCGTCTCTTCTTTCTTTCATCAGATATGTTGTAACATTAGTAAGGTGATAAACAGAAGCCAAATTATTTTGCATCAATTTGTCTTGTGAAGGCTACTATTAGCAAAGCACTTAGCGCCCTGTTTAATGTGAATGCACGTAAGAGCCATTGACCCCTTTTCTTAGTTTGTTTGTTTTACCTAATGTGACCGCCTGGCGGCAGTACAATGCAAGGCTATAAATCAGGCGTAGCAGGGACGACAGGTGCTTGCATGCCGGAAGGCAAATTGTTTTCGACCGTGCTCATGGAGCTCAGTTGTACAGAATAGTAGTTGTATGTAGCCTACAAGTCGAAACTTCATTTGTTTAAGTAAATAAAGTAAACTTTTAAACGCCGATTCATTCACCATCGTCGTAGCCTATATACTCATAGGCAAAAATATTGACACACACACACACATACACACAGACACACACGGGGCGGGTGTCCGTTTACGGGGGAGACGAGACAGCTAGCAAACAAAATTGAGACACACGGAGGAAAATTGAGAAATACTTTTGAACCTACATTGTTGCACCCACTAAATCAATAAAGCACAGACACTGCGGAGAATAAAGTAAGATGTCTTCCTACCTTCATGCTTATTTGCCCGAAGCATCCCATAAACCGTCCATAGAGCCCCCGGCCCCGCCCATTCCCCTGCTTCTCTCTTTACTTTTCTCCCTTTCACCCGTGCGGGCTGTGTATGCAAGCTACAGGTGCAGCTGCGCACCACTTTTGCACCAGGTCAAAGGGCATTATAGAAGTGCGATTAATCTGCGTACATTTTTTTAATCGCGTTATACTACATGATTAAGTGTGACATGAGAGAGAGAGAGCAACAATAAACATGTAAATTAGAAACATAATGCACCAAGGTCATATTAATGTTTCATTTCATAGACCGGCATTTATTTTTCTATGTTTTCCGTTCCACAGCAAGGACGCAAAGTTGGAAAGCTTTGCAGGAACCATGGCACACTCCAGAAAGAAATACTCACAGTCTTGCAAGCAAAGTTAAAAGAGGATCCATTCTCATCCGAAGAAGACGATGAAAACACAGACGACTGCGCCTAAAGCACGTCTGTCTTTATACCTGGTGGCTTTTCCTCAGGACATGAAAATAAAAAAATAAATGGAACAATTGTTTGTTTATTGTCTCTGTTGGTGTAAATAATGTATATACTGTCTCACTAAAAAGAGGGGGAAAAAAAACAACTGGTTTTAAAATGTTATTTATGTCTCGTGTAGAACATGATGGGGTCATTCTCACAAAATCAATGATATGGCTGCGAACCTTTCAAAATAAAAGTCACGGGGCGCCCTTAGCTCAGTTGGTAGGGCGGCCCCCCCCCCCCCCCCCCATGGGCCTCGGCCAGCAGCGGACCCGGGTTCGATTCCAGCCCGCGGCCGTTCTCTGCATGCCTCTCCCCTCTCTGCCCCATTTCAACTCTGTCTCTACACTATCAATAAAGCATAAAAAATGCCAAATAATAATTTAAGTGAAAACCACACAATATTAAAGACTATTTTCTACTCTTATTTGAACGATGTGTCATTTACACACAAGTTAATTTCTAATGTATGTTAATACATTTTGAGCTGAAATTCTCATTACAATGCGTCCACATTCATTTAAATGGGTCTTTCATTGCATTTTTATTTGAATATACTTCTTCACAAATCTTCACTAAAACAAGGGAGAGAGGGAGTGAGTGAGGGAGGGAGGGAGGGAGGGAGGGAGGGTGAGTGTGTGTGTGTGTGTGTTATATTGTCATTAAAAGGTACACTGTGTAATATCAGAGTATTTGTGACATCTAGTGGTGGTTTTCTAGATTGCAACACTCTTCTTTGAGTTCTTTGTAAAAGTGAGAGGAAGCCAGAGCTTAAAGGCCTACTTCACCGGTTTGAATATGAAGGTGTATTGAATTCTGAGATCCTATGTAGTATAAATGTGCAAAAAAAAATTACTGTGATGTCTTTTACTGTGACATCACAGTATTATTTACAACGTAAGTTTTTTTTTAACCCTATATTTCTCTTTCTGTGATGTCACGAGAAAGAGAAATATAGTGTTAAAAAAACACTCTTTCTGCCTTTTCTCAGGCTAGGATGAACCGATTTTATTTTTTTTTGCACATTTATACTACATAGGATCTCAGAATTCAATACACCTTCATATTCAAACCGGTGAAGTAGGCCTTTAAGTATTCCCCTACACCCCTTATTCAACTGTTCATAATTATCTGCTATGAATTTATCAGTTTAAAACAACTATTACCATAATGTGCATCAAATTTATATTTATTAATTTTTTTTAATTTAATTTAATTTAATTTAACCTGTATTTATACTCGAATGATCAGTTGAGGGGTGATATTCAATGACGCTGAGTCAAACAAATGCAAAGTAAAATCAACAATAGATACACAATATACAATGCAAATACATCAAATATACAATAACATAACAACTGATAGAGAGAGAGAGAGAGAGAGAGAGAGAGAGAGAGAGAGGGAGAGAGAGGGAGAGAGTGAGGGAGGGAGAGAGAGAGAGAAAAATATACAATACAATACTATAATATTGACAAAAAAGCCTTACAAAAAAAATAAACAAATGAAAACAAAACACCAAAATCACCTGAAAATACATAAATGCCCCACTAACTCCAATAGCAATTTGGAGTATTCGTCTTTATTCTTGACATTTCTCCACATAATGAAAAAAAAATCTTCCTTATCTGATTTTTTTTCTCTCTCCTGTGGCCCTAAAACTCTTCTGTACTTTAGTATGTAGTGTAGCAAAAAGAAAATGTATGAGATTTGGAACGCAGGGACTATCCATGGTTTTGACTGGGTGGTGGTGGAAATTTGCGATATGCATTTCTCTTGCCCAATGACGAGAGGAGGGGGCGTGACCACAGGCTCCATTGTCACTGGCGAGCAGCATCAGACCACAACAAACAGCGACGTAACGACAGATGGGATTATTACAGACATAATATAATAACACAAGCACACAGGTAAGAAGACGGGGGAAAATCTATGCATTGCTCTGCCTGTGTATTGTTTATCATCATGTTTATCGGGTTTCGGTGACGTAACATATGTGTGAGAGCGTTCTACAGAAATGCCAGTGGTGGTGGTTCGTGCGATATATAGCACAGATAATCCCAAAAATGATGTGACGACATGGAATTCTATTTTGCAGTTAATGTTTCGAAATAGTAATTCTTGCTTAGACCAAAATACCGCGGTTTGTAATGAGCATAGAGGCGTTATAAGCGTTTTTGGTTCGGCCGGGACGTTGTGTTCCCAGCTGCTGTAAGCCTACCAAGAAGCATGGCGGATTGGGCTGCGGGCCAAAATGTATGCACACACACACACACACACACACACACACACACACACACACACACACACACACACACACACACACACACACACACACACACACGGCATGTTGTTATTCTGTAGCCTATAAGTAAGTAGGCTAAGTAAGTAACATTTATTTATTCAGCGCTTTTCACAGACAAAAATGGGGTCACAAAATGCTTTACAGTGTGCATAGAACATAGAAGCATAGTAAAGAATACATCTCAAAATAAAATGAATTATTTTTATGTTTTAAAGATAAAATTAGCAATATATAAAAGACAGAAGTTACCCAACTGCTTTTGGCCTAAACAAGCGAGTCTTCAATTCACCCTTAACACCAATAAGGTAACCAATAGCATTACTTACAGTCTTAAAAATATATTTCATGCAGTTGTTGTAGGCCTACTTGTCTATGCATACACAAGGTTATCTTTTATATACTATCTATGAAGGTTATAGACAGTTAACGTTCCCTTTTCTTGGTATAAGGTGCAGTCAATGTGACCTCAATGTACTTCTAACCTACTTGGGATATCGGGGCCACACCATAGATAGTATATACACAGGGCTACACCCGCTTAATGGCTGATAACAGTGTTGTAAAGTGAAGGGCTCTGGTGAAGTGGGTGGGTAGGGATACTTGAACCTCACTCGAGTAATTTTTCCATTTCATGCTTCTTTGCTCCACTACATTTCAGAGGGGGATGTGATAGCCTACTGAATACTGCATTTATGTACAGTTGTTCCGTGTTGTTGTTTATGTTGTGTTTAAAAAAAACAACAGGTCTTTTTGACCCCAATTAATAAATTAAACAGACAAAAAAAAAGTACTGCATTTATTTGACACTTTTAGTTACTAAAATAATAAGATAATCAATTTCTTACTTAGTTAAGGCTTAATAATGCCCACAACGTCCTCTTATTGACAAGGCAGCAGCCCTTAAGCACATGAATTTGAATTTGAATTTTTTATTTTATTTCAGACATATCAAAAACAATACAAAACAAAATGAAAAGCATAAAAATACAATAAACTAAATGTATGTTTAAATGACTTCACAAAAAGAAAAAAAAGAAAACTAAATATCTGTATTGATGTGATATGCCTGAAAAGGAGCAGGAAGAAGTATACACTTATTTAATCCTACCCCTTTTCCATAGTAAACATTTTTTAAATATTTATTATATTCGCTTCTTGTATTCCATATAATCTCTATACATGCTAAAGAACAATAGGTGTTCATTTATATACTAATAGCAATGCTAGTGCCATTTTAGAAGGATACTACACTAGTATTAGGACAATACTGCTAACTTCAATATCATATATCAAAAGCTAAGGAAACTTCCAAAAACAATATTAGTGTTAATCGTGTAAGTATACATCATGAATAAAAAAACATGTACATTATTATGCAATTTCAAAGTCTAGGCTCTTTTAAGTGTCAAACTCCCTAGTCCTAACATAATTGTGTAGTGAGAAAAGTGAGATCATAAGGCTGTAATAATCAAGCAGAGAGTATTTAATAATCAAGCAGTTGGAGAGGTACAGTCTGAGTACTCTGTAATACACTTTTGAGGATTTTAACCTTAGACATACAGGAGTAATACAAGATAAATACAATGTTTCCTATAGCATGAGACCTTAATTTTGTTTTAGTGTCCTATGGTGTATTTTATTCATTGTGCTTATTGTTTTTTTTTTTGTTTAAATTGTTTTTTCTGAATTTTAAATTGTTGTTTTGCTTTTAAATTGTTTTACCTGCATTATGTACAGCACTTTGTTTCAGCTGTGGTTGTTTTAAAGGGCTTTATAAATAAAGTTGAGTTGAGTTGAGTTACATTAATAAGCATTCCAACATTCAATATCTGCCACCACAATTGCATCTACATTAAAACAGGAGGTCTTTTTTCATCACAGTAAATGCACGAGTTTAAGTTTGTTGCCGTGGTCAGTGTTTTGCTGGCGTGCGTCCAGGATCCAATTTCACGTCCGTGTCTCGACTGAGTGGCATGCGGTTTAGTCAGCACATCCTGAATTTGCCTCACATTCTTTATATAGCACTTCCCCCTCTCTCTCCCCTCTCTCTCTCTCTCTCTCTTCTCCCTCTCTCCTCTCTCTCTTCCTCTCTCTCTCTCCCCTCTCTCTCTCTCTCTCCCTCTCTCTCTCTCCTCTCTCTCTCCCCCTCTCTCTCCTCTCTTTCTCTCCCCCTCTCTCTCTCATGCTATGCTAATGTGTTGTTGTGTGTGTGTAAAGTGTTGTGTTGTGTTGTGTGTGTGTGTGTGTGTGTGTGTGTGTGTGTGTGTGTAAAAGTGTTGTGTTGTGTGTGTGTGTGTGTGTAAAGTGTTGTGTTGTGTGTGTGTGTGTGTGTAAAAGTGTTGTGTTGTGTGTGTGTGTGTGTGTGTGTGTGTGTGTGTGTGTGCGTGTGTGTGTGTAAAAGTGTTGTGGTGTGTTGTGTTGTGTTGTGTGTGTGTGTGAAAGTGTTGTGTTGTGTGTGTGTGTGTGTGTGTGTGTGTGTAAAAGTGTTGTGTTGTGTGTTGTGTGTGTGTGTGTGTTGTGTGTGTGTGTGTGTTGTGGTGTAAACAGACACACAGCTGCAGCGATGGGCAAGTGCCTGTCACTCTGCACACTTTAATATCTTACATAACAAACTTTAAAAATAAAATATTGGTGTTAGTGTACTAGTCAGTGAGTGAAAAAAAAGTCACTCAATAGATGTATTGAGGCATACAGAAGGCCGGGTCTCTTCAAACCTCGTGTTTTTCCTTTTTCCAATAAAAGACAATCAATTTCTCAATTAGTTAAGGCTTTAATATTGCTCGCAAAGTCCCTTTATTGAAAAGCCAAAATATTGGTGTTAGTGTTATTTATTTTTTATTTTTTTTATTTAACCTTTATTTAACCAGGAAAGTCCCATTGAGATTAAAAACCTCTTTTTCAAGGGAGTCCTGGCCAAGAGGCAGCAACAAGTTACATGTTCACTCACAATAATACACTCACAACATATAGACAAAAATTAAAATTATAAAAAGCTGTTATCAAATAAAATCAGAAAAAACTGTTTTCAATTAAAATAATAAAAACAGTTCCAAGTAAATTAAAAATCATAAAAAACAACTACAAGTAAAAGAGGTCTGAAATGCTCTCAGCTTAGATTATAGCACCTCCTCTCTCTCCTCATGCTGTGTTAATGTGTTGTTGAGTGTTGTTGTGTTGTGATGCATCTTTCAGTTTTTATGCTCCACGTATCTGTAACAAACTCCCAGAAAACTTGAGGTCTGCTGCAACTCTCAGCTCTTTAAAATCAAATCTGAAGACTTTTCTGTTTCCCTTTTAACCTGTAATTTTAATTTAATTTAAATGTTTTATTTCTATTCATATTTTTCATTCGCTTTTAATGTCTATTATTCTATACTTGATGTATTTTAATCTTGACGTATTTCATGCCCCTGTAAAGCACTTTGAATGGCCTTGTGTCTGAATTGTGCTATAGAAATAAACGTGCCTTGACTTGTGTTGTGGTGTGTGTGTGTGTGTGTGTGTGTGTGTGTGTGTGTGTGTGTGTGTGTGTGTGTGTGTGTGTGTGTGTGTGTGTTGTGAACAGACTTGGAGCTGCAGCGATGGGCAAGTCT
>OX442353.1:32378799-32381299 GCA_949357725.1 Hyperoplus immaculatus | reverse complement strand
ATAGATAGATAGATAGATAGAGAGATAGATAGATAGATAGATAGATAGATAGATAGATAGATAGATAGATAGATAGATAGATAGATAGATAGATAGAGAGAGAGAGAGATAGATAGATAGATAGATAGATAGATAGATAGATAGATAGATAGATAGATAGATAGATAGATAGATAGATAGGTAGGTAGGTAGATAGATAGATAGATAGATAGATAGATAGATAGATAGATAGATAGATAGATAGATAGATAGATAGATAGATAGATAGATAGATAGATAGATAGATAGATAGACAGATAGAAAGAAAGTCTCACCTTTTTAATTCACAGTATTTGACTCTCTGTGTGTGACTGTATTTTCCAGGGTGACAGTGACCACCTCATACTTCGGGCACACGGAGCAGGTCTCCCAGGAGATGTACCAGTACGTCGACTGTGGAGGAAACACCACCTCCTTACACGGACATGTGCAGATGTACCGATAGGGAAACGCCAAGAAGAAGAAGAAGCCCCCTACCATCAAGAAGAAGCCCCCTACCATCAAGAAGAAGCCCCCTACCATCATTAAAACTTGCTTGGATATGTGCAGAACGAGTGGTAGCAGGTCACGCAAGGCTTGTCGAGATTAACCCATAGGGGGCGCCACAAATGTGAAAAAAACCATAGCTCAGAAATGCTATGTTTGACAGGCCACGCCCCTCGACCCCATGACTCCGATTAACTTGAAATTTCTTACACATGTACAGCTCATGGTGCTCCACAATAAAGCCTCTTGGACCATAGGGGTCAGCCGTGATTTGAATTGAAATTGAATTGAATGAAAATTTTATGATTTGGAATTTAAAGCCCCACGCTTCACACACTGATGTGACGGAGGTTCTCACATTGGTAGTTGGGCTGGCCCCTCGCACTTGTCTTTGGGGGATTTTTGCCCGATTGACAGGCTAAGGGACATACAGTCCCCTTCCAAAAGTATTGGAACAGTGAGGCAAATTCCTTAATTTTTTTGCTGTAGACTGGAAACATTTGGGTTTGACACCAAAAGATGAATATGAGACAAGAGATCAACATTTCAGCTTTCATTTCCAGGTATTTACATCTGGATCTGATACACAACTGAGAAGATAGCATTATTTGTAAAAAAAAATGTTGTTGCAATTGGCCTCACTGTTCCAATACTTTTGGAGGGGATTGTAACTGTCCTTACATTACCTGGCTCATCCGTCCTTCAATTCCCAACATTTTTCTTCTGTCGTGATGTTCAGAGGGAGCTGTTGATATATTAAGGTTTTTTATTAGTCAATATCAACTATCAACTCTTACAGCCCTACTTCACCGCTGGACATCCGAAGGTGTATTGAACTCTGAGATCCTATGTAGTATACATGTGCACATTTTTTAGAAATCGGTTCATCCTAGCCTGAGAAAAGGCAGAAAGAGTGTTTTATGGTCTCACTGTCTAACTAACCCTACATTTTACTAGTGTGACATCAAAATAGTAAAAATGTAGGGTTAGGATTAACAGGACAGCTGGGCCGAGGGAAGACTGAGGGAAGAAAAACCTCCTTCATTATATTATAATTGCGATTTTATAATGATAGAAAAACTGAAGAATGTACCAGCCACAGCCAGACTTTCATGCAGGATTTTGCGTTGTGGTTTTTGTAATTGTTCAGCCTGGTGCCAACACTATAGACAGACATGATTTTATATTGATGTTATTGGCAGGTAAACATATCACGCTTTTACTGACACTTCTCAAAACATTTAAATGACAGTAAGCAATAGTTTCAGACTAAATGCACTTTAACCTTAGCCTGGTGCTACCAGACCATCGTACTTCATTTCATTTGTACAGAAGGTCTGGAAGTGCTTTAATTGGCAAACGTTAACTCACTTAGAGGCGGGTGTCTGTTAAAGTTTAAAACTATTGGATCTGCCCAGTGCCACTCTGGATCAGCCGACCAATCGCATAACGTTTGGTCGCAGCATTCAACTGAAACTGGAGCGCGACTTCGACGTCATCGTTCTCAGCCACTCGCTGATTGGACGGCCGAAAATGTTCCTGAGCTCAAACACGTGAATTCACTGCAGCCCCAGACTGACTACTGAAGGGAAAAGGAAATTTGGCCGGAAGTATGTAGGCGGGCGGAGCCAGGTTACTTTAACCGGATCCTTAGCTAAAATATTAATAGTTGTACAGCCCTCTATTATTCTAAATTACTATTAATGACAAATACAATTCAGTTTTTTTGACATAGTATAAACCACTGAGCTTTCCGTTCATTCCTATAGCAGCCTTTCCCTTTTTACTTAGTTCCATATATGCAGCTCTGGAAAAAAATTAAGAGACCAGTCTGGATTTTATGTGATGGTTGTGTATGCAAGTTTGTGTAGACGAGAAATGCCCGGATGAGTACTAACTTCCTGGAAGATTTTGTGTATGGATCGATAGGATACTGTTCCTTACTCAACCGCCCCACAATGCACTACGTCCTTTC
>OX442353.1:32331299-32373799 GCA_949357725.1 Hyperoplus immaculatus | reverse complement strand
AACTATTAGTCTAGGTTAAGAGATGTAAAGAGTTAAAGGCTACTTGCAATGTTATGCAAAAAAAAGGATCAAAATCATATTGAACCATATGAGAAACTACTTCAATATTAGCTCTCTGTCATTAAGTTTTACTGTGCAGATGCCAGACACAGGCTCTAGTGATCTGGTTGTGTTAATGCCATTAAGTTTGTCCTTCCCCTCACCCCATAGCTCATAAACGGTCCCCAGCTTCCTCTCATCACGTAGAAGGAAATGGCTTTACCACATGTGTCCTACATGAACCGAAAACTAAAAAAATAATAATAAGCTGGTTGGCTCCAAACACTAAACACTGAACCGTTGTTATGCATCTTTCCTTGACAAGAACACAAACACAATCCCTGCGTTCCAAATCACATACTCTTTCTTTTTACTACACTACATACTAAATAAAGTACAGAAGAGTTTTAGGGCCACGGGAGAGAAGAAAAAAAAATCAGATAAGGAAGATTTTTCTTTCATTATGTCGAGAAATGTCAAGAACAAAGACGAATACTCCAAAAGGCTATTGGAGTTAGTGGGGCATTTATGTATTTTCAGCATACTACAATTGACGTGCATGTATTTGGACTTCCTAAATCTTTTTCTGGCGTACTGAATAGTAGGGAAGTATGGGGATTGGAACGCAGGGTGAACCTTTTTTAAGCATCTTCCCTTGACGAGAACACACACACTACATGTCCCAGAGGTCAACTACTTCATGGCTCTTCTTGTTTACATAATAAAAATATCAAAACCTTTAAAGAAAAAAAGTGTTTATTTTAGCTTTATACCACAGTCTGTGTGAATACTCTATTCTGATTGGCTGGAGAACATTCCATAGGTGTGGATTAACCCCTTATGTAGCTAAAATTAAATATCAAAGCTGCATATTTTCATACTTATCTGTAGTGATGTCTGACTACTCCTATAGATTTCTGCCGTCATTCCAATACAATGAAAAGTTCAATAATGTATATCATGCTCCACAGCAGGGCATTGAAAAACGACATTAAAAAATAAATAAAAACTAAAAGATTATTTCCAGGGAATAGCATCTCTGGTTCTCTGGCTAACGAAAATGCAATCTAATTGAATAGCTCTTTTATACGTCTATATTGTCTATCGCCTATCCACAATAGAATGGGCAAATAAAATGGTAAATGGACTTGTCTTATATAGCGCTTTCTAGCCGATTTTCTCAGCCCCAAAGCGCTTTACATATCTTACCGCATTCACCCATTCATACAAACACTCACACACCGATGGCAGTAGCAGCCATGCAAGGCGCCCTCTGAACCATCGGGAGCTATTTGGGGTTCAGTGTCTTGCTCAGGGACACTTCGACATGTGGCGAAGTGTCTGCAAACTGTCTGCAAGGATGGAGATGAGGTGAGGTCTGTTTTTTATGGCTGCAGCATCCCAACTACATCTGCCTGACACATGTAACACCTGTAAAAACAAGTGAGACCTACACTAGATTAAAAAAAAGTCCTGTTGATATCAATAAAGTTTGGACTCAAAAAAGTGAGTTCGGAGAGCTATTTCTTAAGTTTAAGTTTTAAGTTTACCTCCAACTAATGTGTTTGCATCTGGGGCCACTTCCTAAACTTACCACACACCCTGACATCTCCAACTGAGCCAATCCATTACTGGAGGCCTCCCCCCCGGTCCCCCTCCCCCCGCCCTCTCGGCCCCGCCTGCCTGATCCCCCCGTCGGCTCGAACCTGCAGTTGCCGGCTGTAGTGAGTGTCTGTTCCAACAGCTCGGGCGACGTGGATACTCCAGGAAGATTCTCCGTCTCTCCGAACATCACAGCCGGCGTCTCTGCACCTGAAACCCCTCCATCATTTAAGCGACAAACCACAGACAAAACCACAGACAAGAACCACAGACCGAATCATGGGTTTTCTGGTGTGCGTCTGTTCCGTGCTCGTGGCCTCGTTGCTGGCGCTGGACGGTGTGAGGTGCGCGCGCTCTGACCCACCGCGGGGTGTCGCGCTCGGCTTCGTGTTTGACCCCAAAGCCACGTGCACGCCGCCCTGCGCGCACGCGGGAGTCTGCATCCGAAACAATACGTGCCTCTGCTCCAGGGGCTACGAGGGAGAAACCTGCCAGTATGGTGATGTTACAAAAAAACCTTTTCTTTCACTTGTTTTTTTGACAGGGGAATACACAGCTCTGGAAACAATTAAGAAACCAGTCTGGATGTTTCTTAAATCTTCATCTCTACATTACTTATTGAAAATGTTCTAAATGACAATATTTTTATTATGAATTTGGTAGAAATGTTTTCAGTAGTTTATAGAATAAAACCAAAATGTTCATTCTACTCAAACATATGCCTATAAATAGTAAAACAGAGACACTGAACATTTGGAGTGGTCTCTTAATTTTTTTTCCAGAGCTGTAGATACTAAACGAGTATTAGCCTATGTGAACTCGTAATTTGTTTCAAAATGTCTTATTATGATGATCTGTCAAAAGTTTAAGACATGGGAGGTAGCCAGGAGAATTTTGTTTGGCTTTGCAATCTTAAAAACTCAAAATATTTGGTAGGCCTAGCATCTATATCTATATATGGTCATGTGAGCCACGTTTAACTGACACATCATTTTAATGGCATTCTTAGTTGTGTATTTTGAAAGACCTTTACAAAAGTTAAAGGCCTACTTCACCGGTGGGAATATGAAGGTGTATTGAACTCGGAGATCCTATTTAGTATAAATGTGCAAAAAAAAAATGTAATCGGATCATTTTAGCCTGAGAAAAGGCAGAAAGAGTGTTTTATGGTCTCACTGTCTAACCCTACAGTTTCCTTCTTGTGATATCACAGTAAGGATTAGGATTAACAGGACAGCTGGGCCAAGGGAAGACTGAGGGAAGACTGAGGGAAGAAAAACCTCATTCATTATATTATAATAGTGATTTTATAATGATAGAACGCTGGTTCCGTATGGGTGAAGTATTCCTTTAATCATTTTTTTCAACATTTAAAGTAGATATTCTTACTTTTATCACTGGAACAAAGAAGTCATGTTCACTGAAAATGTTCCTAAACAAAAGTAATTGATATCGTTTTTCCTCTACATCTGCATCTTGACTGTAAAAGCCATCCAACATTTTGCAACACAAACATATTCCTCTTCGTGTACCCTTCCAGCTCTGGAACACATGAAGAGACCACTCCAAATGTTCAGTGTCTCTTGTTTTACTCTCTAGAGGCATATGTTTGAGTAGAATGAACATTTTGGTTTTATACTATAAACTACTGACAACATTTCTACCAAATTCACCATAAAAATATTGTCATTAAAGAGCATTTTCAGTAAGTAATGTAGAGATGAAGATTGAAGAAAAATCCAGACTGGTCTCTTAATGTTTTTCCGGGGCTGTATGTTGCTGCCAATGTATTCAGTACCAAATACTGATACGTTTACTGTGCAGATGAGTGAAAATCAAACTATAGCATTAAAGCTGCAGTGTGTAGAATTTTGGGTTTTATTTCCTAGCAGATTTTGTAGAAAGTAATAATAATATCCATAAGTACATTTAATTTAGTGCATAATAGCTGAACATTTTTTTTTTAATTCTTATTTTTTCCCTTAGAAAGTGTCTCATATATGTCCATATTTCTGCATATTTTGGACCAAGGCCTAGTGCCGCCATCTTGAAAGTGTCATAGTTGGAATGTCATCAGGTGCATTGTTTAAAATTTAGAATTGTTCTTGTCCTTGAAGGCCACTGTAGCTTCTGTTATTATTCTAAAGGGTTGGGGTTACCCAGGGAGCGTTGCATTCTAGAACTTTGTAGCACTTTCTTGATGATGTCATATTACACACTGCACCTTTAATATAACACTAATGTCAAAATCTCTTGTCTTTCTGAATGCAGCCAACTGTTTCCCCAAATGTAAGAACAGTGGCTCGTGTCTCCGCCCCGGGAAATGCCGATGTCTTCCGGGATTCGGAGGGAGATACTGTCACAAAGGTGAGCCTATAGCCTATGTACAAATGTCTAAATGTGTTTGAGTCTGCGAACACTTCAGTAGCCATCTCCTCACCACCCTGTCTGTCTGTCTGTCTGTCTGTCTGTGTGTGTGTGTGTGTGTGTGTGTGTGTGTCTGTGTGTGTGTGTGTGTGTCTGTGTGTGTGTGTGTGTGTGTGTCAGTGACGTGTGACGCCGGCTGTTGGAACGGAGGAGAATGCATCGCGGTGAACGGAGTGGCCAAGTGCAACTGCCCGTCCAGCTGGAGCGGATCAAGATGCCAGGAAGGTCTGTGTGTTTAAGAGCCCCTATCCCATTACCCTGTTAACACACACACACACACACACACACACACACACACACACACACACACACACACACACACACACACATACATACATAGACACACACACACACACACACACACACACACACACACACACACACACACCGTAAACACATACATACATACATAGACACACACACACATACTACACACTCTCTCTCTCTCTCTCACACTCTCACACACATACACACACATACACGCACACACACACACATACACACACACACACACACACACACACACACACACACACACACACACACACACACACACACACACACACACACACACACGTCTTATGGGGTCTTTATTTACATATATTTAAAACACCTTTTCCCCACTTCCCTTTTGGTGTTATGATGGAGAGGCGCATTCAGTATGTCATCTGACTCTGTGGTTATGAATTACTTTTATGTTTATATATAATATTGGGGCGACTGTGGCTCAGGTGGTAGAGCGGCTATAGCTATGGGCCCCCTTTGTAAACATTTTGTATACATAAATAGTTGTCACCTAGTAAAGCTCAGTTCTGCTTGATGGCATGCTGAGAATGTCTCTGTGTGTGTGTGTGTGTGTGTGTGTGTGTTTATTATTTTATTTATTTGTTTATTGAACAGGGACAATGTACAGCACATAAGCAGTACCAGATTTAGCTATAAGCTCATTTTCATCTGCAGTCCCTGGGCAGGAAACAGAGTATTACATCTCTGTCAAGATGGGAAACCTCACACTGAAGCATAAAAACAATAACACACAATTTCACAACAGTAAAACACAACAACACAATACGAACAATAAAATCACAACATGTAGGACACCACAACAACATCACAACAGTAAGACACCAAGAAAACAGGACATCACAACATTAAGACAACAGTCTATGCATGATGTTATTGGGTACATGCTTGGGTTGATTTCTGCCATGACTTCATCTTACATTTAAAACCAGCAAAGGTGTTCCACTCCCTTATCTCGCTTGGTACTAAGTTCCAAGACTTGGTGGCTCTGACTGAAAATACAGACATGCCAAACTCAGTGGATCTGTGCTGCACTACACAATCCCCTCTGTTGGACGTTCTAGTTCTCCTTTCATTGTCTGAGCGCAGTGACACAAACTCATTTAGTGGAGGAGCGGCCATTAAATGTGTGTGTGTGTGTGTGTTTGTGTGTGTGTGAGAGAGTGTCTGTGTTTGTGTGTGTGTGTGTGTGTGTGTATGTGTGTGTGTGTTTTCAGCGATCTGTCCCCAAGGCTGCAGGAACGGGGGAGTGTGTGTAGCTCCAGGAATCTGCAGCTGTCCTGAAGGCTGGCTGGGCGGCGCCTGCCACACGGGTCAGTTCAAAACATAGACTGTGTTCCAAAAGCCCTACTAACGTCCTACTCATATTAAAACCCCTACTACCGTCCTACTCATACTAAAGCCCTACTAACGTCTTACTCATACTAAAAGCCCTACTAACGTCCTACTCATACTAAAGCCCTACTAACGTCTTACTCATACTAAAAGCCCTACTATCGTCCTACTCATACTAAAAGCCCTACTACCGTCCTACTCATACTAAAGCACTCACTTTGGGACATAGGTGCAGACCCAGGGGTATCTTAAATTTATCCCCGGAGGCATAACCAGAAAATCACAAATGCAAATATGGGGAAGGGGAGAAAATAAAACCCCACAGAGCTTTAAACTGCCACACAGGCTTCCTTTAAGATAACACACCAAAACAACAAACTAAACCACCTCTGCCGAGCAGCTGAAAACACACACAAAGACTCAACAGTTTTCTTAGGAACATTTAGCCCAAGAGAACCTCTCCCTATCCCAGAGGGCGAGACAATGAGCAGCACAGAGCACTGGGGTCTCAGGGCAGATATAACCTCCTCACACCTGGGCTCCATCAGCCAATCACTGCCACACACACCTGACTGCAGTGAGCGAATCAGTCACCATTCTCACGGAGCAGAAAGATTCCGTGTCCACACAACTACATACAGAAGAGTTTTAGAAGAAAAAAAATCAGATAAGGAAGTTTTTTTCATTGTGTCGAGAAATGTCAAGAATGAAGAGGAATACTCCAAAATGCTGTTGGAGTTAGTGAGTTATTTATGTATTTTCAGCATGCTACAATTTACGTGCATGTATTGGGACATCCTAAATGTTTTTCTGGCATACTAAATAGTAGGGAAGTATGGGCCTAGGCCGTGCATTAACACTGGATCTTTTGCTGCGCACACACAGTATAGACGGGTAGTAGCGGATCATGAAAAGATATTCTATAATTTAGACAAAGTGATTTTAAAAAAACAAGCGTTTTCCAGAATGGCTGACTCCACCTTTAACTGTCTACATCTTACCTACTGTATAAAAATCCACCGAAAAGGAAATAAATCCAATGCACGGGTCTTCTAAGGGAAAGTTTTCAGCTCATTGTTTTTCCAGATGTGATAGATCCAGACACAGACATCTCTCTAGACAGTTGCTGGATTCATTGTTGACGATTTACAAGTTCTTTAAGACCTACTTCACTGGTGGGAATATGAAGGTGTATTGAACTCTGAGATCCTATGTAGTATAAATGTGCAACCATTTTAGAAATTGGTTCATCCTAGCCTGAGAAAAGGCAGAAAGAGTGTTTTATGGTCTCACTGTCTTACCCTACATGGTAAAATGTAGGGTCAGGATTAACAGGACAGTTGGGCCAAGGGAAGACTGAGGAAAGACTGAGGGAAGAAAAACTTAATTTAGTATATCATAATAGCGATTTTATAATGATAGAACGCCGGTTCCGTATGTGAGAAGTATTCCTTTTGAGTATTTTCTTATTCTTTACTCTTCAGTTTTTTTTTATTATTGAATTTTTTTTCACAAATTATTTAATCTCATTTCTTACTGTCCTTTCCCCCTCTGCTGCAGCTGTGTGCAGTAAACCCTGTCTACATGGAGGAAAGTGCATTTCTCCCGACAAATGCCGCTGCCGCCCGCCTTACTCCGGCCTGCGCTGCGAGGAGAAGAAGAATTTCCGCTACTAGTGTGTCCTACTAGCCTGCCACTGCCCGCCTACCTACTTCCGCTCAATTTTCATTTCCCTTCAGTAGTCAGTCTGGGTCCGCGGTAAATTCTTAGGTTTTCTACAGCCAGATTTTTGCCGGTCCAATCAGCGAACAGAGGGAGTGGCTCAGAAGCCGGCGCATGATGGCATAAGCCTACGTCACGACCAAACGTTATGCGATTGGTTGGCAGATCCAGAGGGGCACTGGGCAGATCCAATAGTTTTAAAACTTCAACAGACACCCGCCTTCAAGTGAGGGAACGTTTGTCAATTGAGCGATTCCAGACCTTCTGTACAAATGAAATGAAGTACGATGGACTGGTAGGAGCAGGCTAGTGTTAAAGGTCATTTAAGCCAAATAAGGGAATTTTATTTTGGTAGTTTTTAAGTTTTTTTTAAATTTCTTTATACCATATGATATGCAATTATTTTTTAAGAAACCTTGAACCTGTAAAACGTTCTCATTTGACTGTATAAATAAGCTACGTACTGTAACATACTGGAATGTGTGTCATTAAATGGATAAAAAAAAATGGAATGGAATGAATTACTAAAAATCATTTAACAAAACAAAAGCGTAGAAACAGCACCTTTTCTTTATTATTTTGTCACATGTAACTTGTACCACAGCGTAATTATTAGAAAAACAAGCCCTATATATATATAGATATATATACACATCAATGCCCGGGTCCGATGCCGGAGTTTGGACGCAGAGATACGATCGGAAAAAGGTGCGATGGTTTGCACTAGTCATCCAAACAATGGGAACCAACTTCTGTCCATTTTCGCTGAAGGAAGTGGGAGCGCATGTGGAGACGCCGGGAGACGCAGCGGGGATCCGACGCTGGGAGATGCGATCCTCGGCCAGCGTGATACTGAGCAGGCCTCATTGGATTGTCGGGGCCCCCCTGGGCAGCAGTCACTCGTGGAGGAAATGGAGAGCGCCGGCAAAGAGAGGCCGAGCGTGGATTCTTCCCTGTCTGCGAGAGGACTACACCTGCTTCATCTCAACGTGAGGAGCCTTCTACCGAAAATCACCGAGATCCGACACCTTAGCAAAAGCGGAAAGGTGGGAATCTTTTGTTTGACTAAAACATGGCTGGACGACTCCGTTGAGGATGCGGAAGTTGAATTAGAGAACTATTTGATAATTAGGAGAGATCGCAACCGTAAGGGCGGAGGTGTGTGCATTTATGTGAGATCGGACATTGGCTTTAATCACAGAACGGACTTGTATAGCGATCAGATTGAAGCGGTGTGGTTAGATATTTTGCTACCTAAGAGTAAGCCTATACTTATCGGTGCATGTTACAGACCGCCTGATCAAACCCATTTTTATGATGTTTTAGAAGAGCTTTGCTCAAAGAGTATTGATTTTGTTAAATCCGAAGTTATCATGATGGGAGATTTTAACACTGATATTCAGAAACGGGATGTTTCCGGGCATAAAGCACGGATGAACTTTTGTCGTTCCTTTTGTTTACATCAGCTGATTAATGAACCAACACGTGTGTGTTCCACTACACAAACCACGATTGACCTCGTTCTAGTTTCAGATAAGTCTAGGATAGCAGAGAGTGGGGTTATAAATTATGGGCTGAGCGACCATTCTATTATTTTCTGTACTAGAAAGATCAAGAAAGCAGTTTTTAAAGAGATCCTATTATACTACTTTTCTGGTCTTCATTTCTTGTTAAAAACTGCCATAGAGCAACCTGACACGAATCACATCACAAAAAACTATGTAGATTTTCTGGACACTCTTCCTCTTACCCTAGCGAGCACAGCAGTCTCTCTCTACACACTGCTTTGAGCTTCTCCGCCCACTCCCCCCCTGCTGCAAAGCCCACTCCGTTGTGATTGGTTACCTTCCTTCCAGCAGCGGGAGATTTTCAGGAAGGTGGGGGCATGCAGCCGGAGCTTGCCTGAGCAGCATTACCATACATGGAAACATGACAGAAGCGACCCGAGCGTGACAGAAACTATCCGGAAATTTGAACGAGTTCGGCTCGACCGGCTGCCATAGTGTTTAGTGCTCTGCATAGCCACCCCAGACGGTCAGCAGGGAATACGTCCAAATGCATGTACGTCATTATTTGATACTCTAGTATGGTTAAACATGACTATAAATCATCATAACAACGTTTATAGGTCATAAAAGTCCTCTTTAACGTGCATTCTTCTATTAAAACCTGGTCACTAAAAAGGTATACCAAAGAAGCACTAAATGACTGTTTAAAGCAAATGGACTGGTGTATACTGCAATGCATGGATGTGGATAGAGCATGGTGCTCATTTAAATGTATGTTTTTAGAAGCTGTTGATAAAGTAGCCCCATGTAAAGAAATTAGAATAAAACAGAGGACAGAACCCTAAGTGAGGACTAACGTGGGAAAGGGTTCCTTTTTTTATGCCGGTGCCACCATGCTTCTCTGTCTTCAAAGTGTACCGTGGCTTGAATTCAGTGTTTGGGGGTCGTCTGACAAACTGTCTGCGGCCCCTATTCAAGCCACAGTACACTTTGAAGACAGTGAAGCATGGTGGCACAGACATCATGTTATGGGGATGTTTCTCATACTATGGTGTCAGGTCTATTTATCGCATACCATGGATCAGTTTGGATACATTAGAATACTTGAAGAGGTCATGTTGCCTTATGCTGCAGAGGAAATGCCCTTGAAATGGGTGTTCCAACCATATATTATACTATCTATGGTTCCAACAAGTCAACGACCCCAGACACACCAGTAAGTGAGCAAGATCTTGGTTCCAGACCAACAAGATTAACGTTATGGAGTGGCCAGCCCAATCCCTGGACCTTAATCCAATAGAAAACCTATGTGGTGACATCAAAAATGCTGTTTTTGAGGCAAAACCAAGAAATGCAGAGGAATTGTGGAATGTAGTCCAATCGTCCTGGGCTGAAACACCTGTTCACAGGTGCCATAAGTTGGTCGGCTCCCTGCAACACAGGTTGCGTTCCGAATCGCATACTTTCTACTATATAGTATGTAGAAAAAATATTTAGGATGTCCCGATTCTTGTGGCCAGATTTAGGATGGTTAGATATGTCCTACTTCATGCGGCCAAGATTGTTAGTGTTGAAAAGTGCATTCTATTTGGGCGATTCTGACCCACAATCCAGTGCGCACGTGAAGTGACGTCACATCGACGAAGCCTCCATATGAAAACAAACAGGGATGCGACGGATATAAAAGCAAGAGGCAAGATCAAGGCGCAATGTTATGATGAAATAAGAGAGTAAAGTATGTCCCAATAGTATGCATACTGCATCCTAACTAGATTCTTTTTATCGTCGGATGTAGTATGTAGAATAGAAAAAAGAAAGAGTATGAGATTCGGAACGCAACCACAGATGTGAAGCAGTTCTCAGAAACAGAGGTTATACAACTAAAGATTAGTTCAGTGATTCATAGGAAAGCTAAATCTTCATGCATTTTTCAGTTGATACAGTAAATGTTTGAGTTGTAAAGAAAAATGCAGACACTGCTATTTCTTTTGAACAGTCTAATATTCCTTCTTCTTCACTTTCTGTAAAGGTGAAGAATTTGTTTTGGAGTTGGAATAGAATGTGCAATGTCCCCAATGCATTTGCGTGTTTGGAAATAAAAGCTAAGATAAGGATTTTGATCTTTACTAAATTTTTTTTAACACACTGCTATTATTTTGAACACAACTGTACATGTGGCATTTTGTAGTTTGGTTGATTTGAAGTTAGTATTGACGTGATTCCTGTTGTTCTGAGTTTGTACCTTCAGGGTTAAATGCACTTAATGGAAGTATCTTTGGATAAAAGCTTCAGCTAAATAAAATGTAATGTAATATTTCTAGACCCTTTTTACATCTATTAAGGACCTTTTCCCACTGTATTTAATTTCAGTTTTAGATAGTGTCTGGTAAAGATTGATGATAAAACAGTCAACTTTTAACCCTTTCATTGCCTGGATCATCAGCTTAGCTACATGTCACTGGTGTGGAGCCACACACAGGACAGGATAGTCTGCATTGCCTTTTTGCATTTGAAGCCTGGCCATAAAATATGATAAAACATTCATATATAATTATTATTTGCCATTATTATTATTATTATTGATGAGGTAAGGTGTTGCATTTTAGGCTCCAGTCCTGGATTATAGAGTCTAAAATGTGAATAGACACCAGATGTTTTTCAGCTCACACACACAGTACAGACAGGTAGTGGATCATGAGGAGATATTCACTGATTTATACAATACGTCTTCTCCAGAATCACCGACTCCACCTCGTAAGTTGAGATAAATGTGGAACAAAATTAATGTGTACTTAACAATGGTACTTCAGTTAATGTAGTTAGACACATTACAACTTTCCACTCTTTAAACGTTTGCTCAGCTTTCTTCTGGTAAAAGGAGGATTTCATAACAGAAACACAATAAGCTTTCAGGTTATTTTTTTATTTTGCATTGATTGAGTTTTAAATGAATGGATGACATGGAATTAAGAGAAACATTTAAACATCCATTGAAGAATAATGCTTAATTAATGATCATTAAGCAGTTATTAACAGTTAGTTAATGCTCAATGAATGTGCCCTTATTGTAAAGTGTATCCAAACCGTTACATATGTTTTTACTGAGGATTGAGAATTGGAATCATCAGAAGCAGTTTGTTTATATCAACGTATTGAAGAGACTGTGATGTCATCGTAGAGGAAGTGACATCACGTACAGCCTGAGGCCTCAGGGATTCCTGGCACAGACAAACGGTCTCTTTGCCACACACCTGAGATCATCCCACTGCCGCCCTGTAGAAAGAAAAGAACCACTCAAGATTTAAAAAAAAAAAAAAAAAAAAAAAAAAAAAAAAAAGTGCATGACTTGTCTAAGGGCGCATTCACACTAGGTAAGTTGCCGTGTTCCGTGCTCCAGCATGATTGCCCCCCCCTCCCCACGCTGGCCTGGGCACGATTGCTCCTTGCCTACGTCACCGATTAGGCCTACGATTTGGAGCGTAGTCTAGTCTACACGACTGTTTGTGAATATTTTCATCTGGCAATTTGCATCGATTTCACTCCACTTCCACATTAGACCAACGACAATCCTTAAGCTATCGTTTGTCTATGTAGCCTACGTTGTGCGCATGGACATAATAGATCGAGGGGGACAGTCTCAAATAACATGTAAGGATGATTAGTCTATTAACAAACAGCGAGAAAGAAAATCAAGCACAATGTAAACGCTTTAGGAGCCCTTCAGCCTTAACAGTCTTCTAAACAATGACCACGCTGTTAATGTACACGCTGTTCTAATGTGCAGCGCGCCGTTTATTATTAGCATAACGGCCCGTCATCAGACCATACGTAGATCGTTATTTTAAGTGTGTCTTTATAAAGTTTCTGGTAAAACGTATGTGTAGGCTACTGTTTCCTTATCACCGGAGCGCCGAGTCTGGCTGTGTGTTGTTTTGGGTTCGTCTCCACCGCTGTGCGTAAAGGCAGCAGAACAGCCGACGTGAGTAAAAAGAAAAAAAAAAAAAATCATCTGACGAACATGAGTAACCACTGCTCTATGCTACGCGCACCTTTTTATCTCTCTTCTTTTATTAGCCCACACACGTAGGGATGGGGATCGTTCATTTTTATTGATATCGTTACCAATTTGGAGCCTCCTTATCGATCCGAGTCTTTAGCGATACTTTTCTATTATTTTGTTGAAAGATAACTTTACAAACTATTTTATATTGCTGAATAAACACGTGTTTCTTGCCAAAAACAAAATTCTTATTTTTTGTGTTGCATTTGAACACACCATGATGACCTTTTATAGACCTTTGCCTTCATATTACCGAGCCGACCTGAACACATCACATTTGGCACCGTTGGCAACTTTTTTTTAAGCCAATTGGCTATTATCCTGCCGATTTTAACATGGATTTGAAAACGAAATTACTATTTTTAATTGACGGGACTTTCTACACCGTCCGGTTGTGTGTTACCCACCGAGCCCATCTGCACAACGTCTGCAGCAGCATCTGACTGTTTTTTTTTTTTTGGACTAGACGGATACTGAGTTGAAGGAGTTTTTTTTTTAACCCAAAGACAGTTGAAGGTAGGCCTACAAGTGTTTTATATGCCATCTATGATGCGGACCAGCGATATGACATTGAAGGGATTAGATTTTTATATTAAACGACTGCTTGAGACCCGGGTTCGATTCCAGCCCGCGGTCGTTCTCTGCACGTCACTCCCCACTCTGCCCCATTTCACCTCTGTCTCTACACTATCAATAAAGCATAAAAAAAAAGACAAAAAAAAAATATCTTTAAAAAAAAAAAAAAAAAAATACTCTCAGGAAGTCAAGAAATAATATTCACCATTGTAGTTAATCAATGCACAGTCTTGATTTCCACCCCAGTTGTCAGGCTGACCAGAAGACCAGTCAAGGAAGTCAGTGCTGGAGCCATCAGTCCACCTCCACTGTCCCTTCTGGAAGAAATACTGAGTTACTAACACAATCATTCCGTTCCGTGATAACAGTACCATCAATAACAAAGGCATTGGATTACAATTTGGATATGGGCTTCCAGGTTTTCCATTTGAAAAACACATTATTGGTTTCAATCAGTAAGTAAAAGCTGACTGTCTACTGAAATTACTATCATGCATGTGCTATTTCTGCAGTCCACCACATGGTGGCGCTGTTATTCAGCCCCAAAAGAACAACATTTGAGAGGCCACGCCCTTCAAGTCTATTTGATTTGAAATGTCTTTGTGCACTACAATAAAACCTCTGGGACCATATGCCATTGCTTAAACTGAAAAACAGTTCTACTTTTTCAAATTTCACTGAAATGCCAAAATGAGGAGATATGATTTTGAGAGGACATTAATTTCTTAAGTCTACTAAACATATCTCACCTCTTGTGCATCAGTTAACCCAATCCAGGTCTGTTCATCCGAGCCAAGGGTTTGCTTGATCAGATCCCTAATGATATTGTTCTCGCCTCGACTGTGTATGGAGACCAGGTGCCCATCAAGAACTTTGCAGATGTTCTGAAGAGGGAGACAAAAACACAGATGGATTATAGTCCATTTGCCCATTGAGCTGAGTACACCAAAGTTTTATTTGCTTATTTTTTTATAAACTACAAACCTCTGCATCGTCGAAGGTCGTTGGACTGGAACGCACGAGGATACAGCGAGATCCAAGTTCCTTCCAGCCACTAGGACAGGAAGCAACCTGCACACATAACAAAGGTGTCACTGTGGAGTTTGTGAAGCAGCTGATAAAGCATCAAACACAACCCTTCATTAATGTTGTTATCATATTCAAACAGACGCAGGCAGGCTCACAGGTCTTCAGGTAGTTATGAGCAAACATGTTATACAGCTGTGTATTGCTTAAAGGGGATTTAAATGTCACTCACAGTTCCTGAAATCAGCAGTGCGCTGGTCAGACAGAGGAAGAAAGCCAAGTGGGAACCTGATGCCATCTGTAGGAAAACACATTACAATTAACAAGTGATTCATGGTGAAACTTTGACTTGTATCTAGTAAAGCAGTTCATTGTTACCTTTGCTGTGGTGACGTCCGACAGGTGTGTGTGTCGGGAGAGGAAGATGCTTCTTTATATACTTTATTGCTCTGTCCTAGAATGCAGAGCCGACTGACCTGTTTAGAGTGTTAGGGAGAGAAAGTGTGACAGCCCTCTGGCACCCCCTGATTAACAGGCTTCAAGCAGGTGATCAGTGTAATGGCAAACACCTGTGCTGGCTGATCTCCTCTCTCTCTCTCTCTCTTTCTCTCTCTCTTTCTCTCTCTCTCCCTCTCTCTCTCTCTCCATCTCTCTCTCTCTCTCTATCTATCTCTCTCTCTCCCTCTCTCTCTCCATCTCTCTCTCTCTCCCTCTCTCTCTCTCTCTCTCTCTCTCTCTATCTCTCTCTATCTATCTATCTATCTCTCTCTCTCTCTCGATTAAAACGATACACATAAGTCAATAACCATGAACTAATCTAATTTAAGAAAGCAGACATAGCGCAAGCAATAATAAGAACAGTTTAGAATCAAACCCACAGGCTATAGTACATGTGTATGTACTACTGTGTGTGCGTGTGTGTGTGTGTGTGTGTGTGTGTGTGTGTGTGTGTGTGTGCTACCAGAACAATATAACCTATTCAAAACCTTGTGGTATATTATAAGACACCATAGTTAACCTGCGTTTAGCTTGTTGACTTTAGCTTTAACATGGGGGACAAATAATCATCTGTCTTTTAATACACAGTGCCATATGCATTATCCTCAAGCAAGAATTAGTGTTGTAACTTCCGAAACAGGGACCCCCTCTTAAAAGTTATGAAGTGGGTTCAAATTTCAGTTTTTAATATTTTGTATCAAGCCCCTTTTGTCTTGATAAAATCAAAAATAATCGGGCAAAATGCCTTTACACACCATGAGCGAACTGTTTCACTTTTGGCTAATTAATGGCCGTGCTATTGCCAATGCTCAATTTCCTTTAGCATACATTAAATTAATAAAAAAGGGAATAGGAAGTGGATCTGTGTGTTTAAACACTAGCAGGGGAAACTGACATTACCTATACAAGCATAGACACACACACACACAAACACACACACAGGGCCGCCCATAAGGGGTAGAAAGTGTGAAAGCTTTCTAGGGCCCAGCCACTTGGGGGGCCCATGGTCTTTGGAAGCCAAGAACCTAGATAACCTTTATTTTTAGATTTTTAGATATGTATGTCCATATCTATTCAGAGTTGGGTGTTTACACAGAGCCGCGGCTCCGCTTAGGGCCATTTAAAAAGCAACAGAAAAGCAGAAATGTTCAAAATGTTTCAGATTGAGCACAGCAGTTCTGTTCTTATAAACAAGACAGGCTTACTCTGTCATTGTCCTGAGTCTACAAACAGGTTTAAATTATCTCTCCCCATAAAGAACATTTTTGTGAAAAAGAATTTCCCTTTGGGGACTATAACTTCTAAAGGCGTTGACATAAGTCTTCAGGTTGACACGGCCAGCCAGGTCTGACCAGTTTTTCACAAACCTGGCCAATTGACCAACCAGCCAGCCGGGTCCTACCACAATGAAGCTGATGAGCAGCATCATCCTGTTTTAACTATTGTAATCACCAAGGTCCTGCTTTCTGTGTTGTTTATAAAAATAAATAATAAAAATAGACCTAAAAAGGCACAAAGAAGTTGGAAATAATTGAAGGAACAGATTTGAGTTCAAAGATTAAGAACTTTTTTTGTAATGATTTCAGTGCTTTTGCAGTGATGAGAGCAGAATGAACTAAGCCTAAATGTTGCAACCAAACATAGGCCAACTTTATAGTTGAGGGTAGGTTGGTTTGGTTATTCATGTAGAGAACCGCCTTTTTTTCATTTGTGTGTGAAGAATTTGTTGTTGATGTTGTTTTTTAAGTGTTATTTATTTCAACAATACCACCAAAATATTTCAAAGGATTTAATGTCATGTGCAGAAATACAAAAAAGTGCAATTTTTGGTGCAGTCAGAAACTAGTAGCATAGAAAACGTGCAAACTGTGAAAAACACTTTTAGTTTGCTTTAGTGAATCCTAAAGAAGAACAATGTCTCTGTGTGGACTGATTATTCTGTAGAGATCTGTTGATCTGTTAAATAATTGTAAAAAAAAATATATATATTTTTTTTACAGGGAATCGCTGGCAGCTGTGATTACCAGATAATTCCTGTAAAAAATACAGCAGCACAGTAGATAACTTTACCAACGAAATATGTAAATTGATTTACAGTGAATTAAATCACGGCTGAATCACATTTAAAAACGCTTTGTTTTGTTAATTTCGCATTACGGTGTTGTATATAAAAAGACTATTTCCTGTAGTTTTTACATGTAATAAATGGTAAATTTAACAGGGAAATATCATAAAAAAAACTAATTTAAACTGGTAGAACAACAGTAAAACTTTGCATTTTAAATGGTGCTGTTCTGTATATTATACATAAAATCTATTTATAATATGCTGTATTTTTATGTTTTAATAATCAAGTTTTAATGTAAAATCTACTTATAAACCTGCAAAATGATAATACTCCTACAGCAAAACATGCAAAAAATAAATTTTGAGAAAAGACAAGAGAGGAAAATATCACTTACGGGGAATTTATTGAACAGCCATCGTCAATAAACAATTGGATACATTTTTTTTCTCCAACATAAACAAACAAATCTACATGTAATGGTTATATTAACTTTGACTAAATACAAGTTGAAATACTCCAGATGATTAGCCTTTTTAAATCTTGACATTTTTCTGTTACTTTTACAAAGTGCCAGGCGGACAACATTAACAACCCAATTCAATCAAAATGTTGTTTACATGCTTAGATGTAATCAACAGGTCAGATCTGTGGAGAGGCGAGCCCCCTTACAGTGAGAAGGCACGTTTGTTAAAGTATTTTTTTCCAAAACTACCGTATTTTCCGCACTATAAACCGCACTGGACTATAAACCGCAGGTGTTATAATGTTTAATTACCATATGTAAGAGTTTGTGCACAGAGGGGATTGTCGGGAAAGAGATGGCTGCTTGAGGAAGCTCCCATTTATTAACATTTCAACAAACAAGTTGCATATTTGCATAATGTATTCAAGTTTTATCATTTAGTGCAATAGTAGCTACTAGGGATGGGCACGAGTGTTTTCACTACTCGTGTGATCGCTTGCATTCCTGGAGGATCAATCTCGTTAAACTTTTTTCAATTTTTAGAACGCAACGCATCTGTCTGCAGAATAACGGTTCACCGCAATAAAGCGCTCAATGCTTATGTCAAACAGTCACAGTTGCCATATGATATCAAGGATTTTTTTCCACAAGTTTAAAACACATTTTCCTCACTGAAAGTAATTAAATAGACGGGCCACAATTTAAACCGATCAAATAGGTCTGCGTTGGTTGGCGGTGGGGAGAAAAAAAGAGAAAATAAGCATGGACTGTGTTTTGTAACAAAAAAAAAAATAGCCTAAGTCACCATTTAAAATAAGAAGGTCAGCAAATAATATAAAATGATTGTCCTACAATTTGAATACATATAAATAACTCACCAAAGCAGATAGTTGTATATCCAACCGCGTAATGCTCACTCCGTGTCCGTGAATAATTACCGCGACCAATTCCTCAGTAACGGAACGTTACACCGGTCGGTTTTTGAATCTTATCCCCATATTCCCTGTTGAAGGCTTCTTAACTGCTGTTGGCTCGGAGCGAATGTGCCTGAAGTAAGCCTTGCTTCTTCTTTTCTTTCCAAGCGGAGAGCACCTTGCATGCTCACCTGGAGTCTACTCATTACTAACTGAGAGTAACAGGTGTCATCTCCGCTTTTTATAAACGTAACTTCATCATCTGCTTTGAAATAATTGGACAGTTATATTCATGAAAATGTTCTGGAGGAAGGAGAGACTGTGTTCAGCTCCGCGGTGCTGTGGAGAACAGGCTGCGCTGCAAAGTGTCGAAGGTCTTTTAAGCCAAATAAGGGAATTTTATTTTGGTAGTGCGCTGCAAAGTGTCGAAGGTCTTTTAAGCCAAATAAGGGAATTTTATTTTGGTAGTTTTTACGTTTTTAAAAAAAAATGTATACCATATGATATGCAATTATTTTTTAAGAAACCATGAACCTGTAAAACGTTCTCATTTGACTGTATAAATAAGCTACGTACTGTAACATACTGGAATGTGTGTCATTAAATGGATAAAAATAAAAATGGAATGGAGTGAATTACTGAAAATCATTTAACAAAACAAAAGCGTAGAAAAAGCACCTTTTCTTTATTGTTTTGTCACATGTAACTTGTACCACAGCGTAATTATCAGAAAACAAGCCCACTATATAAATATATATATATATATGTACAGGTCTGGAAAAAATTAAGAGACCAGTCTGGATTTTTCTTCAATCTTCATCTCTACATACCTTATTGAAAATGCTCTTTAATGACAAAAAAATGTATTGGAATTTGGTAGAAATGTTGTCAGTGGTTTATATTATAAAAACCAAAAATGTTCACTCTACTCAAACATATGCCTCTAAATAGTAAAAACGAGAGACACTGAACATTTGGAGTGGTCTCTTCATGTTTTTCCAGAGCCTGTATAACATTTCTTCAATAACATAATGTTTAGCATCCGTGTGAATGGATAGAAGCAGTACATAAGTTAAAGAGGGCAAATCTTAAAATATATTAAAGAAAGCAATACAGACAAACAGGTTGAATAATTTCTGTTAAATTACAACATAATTCATATCAATGTATTCAGTCTATTACAAGTTACCACTGTGTACCATCTAAACGAGGCATGATTAGTAGGCATAGTTGAATTATTTTTTAGAAAACAAACAGTGCAAGACCCAGGACTAGGTGGAGAGATTATATTTCCACGCTGGCCTGGGAACGCCTCGGGATCCCCCAGTCAGAGCTGGTTGAAGTGGCCCGGGAAAGAGAAGTTTGGGGTTCCCTGCTCAAGCTGCTGCCCCCGCGACCCGATTTCGGATGAGCGGTTGAAGATGATGATGATGATGATGATGACAGTGCACATACGTTTTGTCAAAGTTAAACCAGGCTATACTTTGGTTAAAATGTGTTAAAACTATACGAAAGCTGACTGGCAATAACATTTATTTTGTGAATCAATCATCGCTGAAACTGATTCATATAGTCATTTACTTATGTTGCATAATACTCTGCAGTAGCACACACACACACACACGCACACGCACGCACGCACACACACATGCATGCACACGCACACACACACACACCTATACACACACACACACACACACGCACGCACGCACGCACGCACACACACACGCACGCACACCTATACACACACACACGCACGCACACACACGCACGCACGCACACACACACGCACACACACCTATACACACACACACGCACGCACACACACACACACACTGTATAAAGTGTAAGATGCCTTCAACAGATGTGCGCCACTTTGAGCCTTGAGGTAGTGATATACAGGGACCAAAACACAAGTGCAATACATCAAGTCCCTCGGTTAGCCTTCTAATGTGCACATTCAACATTTAAGCCAATATCCACACACACACACACACACACACACACACACACACACAGCAATTTACGATGCATCGTATTTGCTTTGTGCATTTTTGTAGCCTTTTTTCGTCCCATGTTCTCATTTCTTTTCCATCATGCGTGCGATGCCTGTGAGGGAACAAACACATCATTCATTAATACATTTCAAATACTACGTGTATTTTTTTTTTTGATTTTTTTTTGCATTTTCCAAGCTTTATTAGACAGTACAGAGTTGAAATGTGGAGATGGACAGAGAGAGAGAGAGAGAGAGAGAGAGAGGGGAGGGGATGACCTGCAGTAAAGGTCCACGGGTCGGATTTGAACCCGCGACCACTGCATCGAAGGCCAGAGCCAATATGGTACACGCTCTATCCACTACACCACTGGAGCTCCCCTTTTCCAATATATTTTAAGTGTGTTATAATAGAATAGAATAGAATATGTTTAGTCAGCTTCTTCAACAAAAGCAATTGTATATATATATATATTAAATAGGATAGCATGATAACAAGAAAAAAGTACACAAGTAAATAAAAGTAAGAATAAGTTTACGCTCCCATTACGGGACACATTTGTAGTCAGTGCCACTGTAATCCTTCTGGAGCTACAAGCATTATTTTTCTCAATGACAAAATAAATTACCCAGCGCTCATTTGACATCACATTTCACATAGTCAGTTGTGAAGTATTTCCTAACAGACTATCCCAACCATTTGGAGGAAGAAATATCCAGTCCCCTGCATTATGAAAAACAATCAAGCATCCCCAGGTTATGACGCGAGCTCTACAGGTACTAGTGGAGCAGCTAAGTGCTACAATCTTTCAATTTGTGATAGAAGCGTGAAAATGAACATGAGCAGGAGTCTCCACGGGTCACTTGACAAGACAATCGTCCGAGACAAAAGCAAAAATAAATAAAAATTATGAAAAAAATAAACCACATACATTTCTATGAGAAATTTTCCAATTCAAAATTTCAAATGTCTCGGACAATTTTCTTTGACTTAAATTAGCACCTAGCCGCTCCTCAATACGTTTCCTTCTGAGCTACATATACAGCTCTGGAAAAAATGAAGAGACCAGCCTGGATTTTTCTTCAATCTTCATCTCTACATTACTGAATGGAAATGCTCTAAATGACAATAATTTTTTGGGGGGAATTTGGTAGAAATGTTGTCAGTAGTTTATATTATAAAACCAAAATGTTCATTCTACTCAAACATATGCCTATAAATAGTCAAACGAGAGACACTGAATATTTGGAGTGGTCTCTTCATTTTTTCCAGAGCTAGATACTGTGTATTAAGTGTGACCCCAGTCCTGACCTTGAGAGCGCAGGTTCGGCCCTTGAAGCCTTTCCGACAGTGGCAGTAGTCAGGCAGGACACACCTTCCCCCGTTCACACACCGCAGTTTACACACCGCTGATGAGGAGGGATAAACATGAACACAATCAAAGAAATATAGTCTGATAAAATACATTTGTCTTTTCATCCTGACAACAGAATAGAAGCTTTATTTGTCATTGGGTTAAATCCAGTGCATCTACACAATGAAATTAAAGGTGCTGTAAGCGGAATGGTTCTTTTAGCTAACTTCCTGTCAGTTACTGCAGCTAGCAGTCCCCTCGCTCGTCCCTACGTCACCACATTAATGCACTGCGGTCTTCAAGCAGCGAGTTATCTAGCATCATCTCAGATCCATAGATGTGATAATTCATGATAAAAACCATCAAAACAGACATTGGGAAGGATTTTCACCTGCTCCGCCATTGTAGGCGCATATGCATTCACCGGCAGGGAGACGAGCCGGTTTGTAGCGTTCTATCTTGTGTTTGGATATTAACCTTTTATTTTATACAGGTATATCCCATTGAGTCCGAAGACTCTTTTGCAAGGGAGACCTGTTCCCATTTACACGTTACCATTCACACACCAATAGCAGGCTAACTATCGACATTCACACGAGGCAAGGTGGGTGAAGTGTCTTGCCCAAGGACACAACAACTATGACACAAGTGGCAGGGCGGGGATCAAATTTCGGGATCCCCGAAAAGTTTATTTGCCGATTACATGCAGAGTAGCTGACTGAGAGATCGGCTTTATGAACACTTATATTAACGTAAATAAATCGCTTACTTCACCTTTAAGGTGCCGATCTTGTTCAGTGCTTTTTAAAAGAATAAATAAATAAGACTAAAAGTACAAAATATCCTGGCAAATATGATCCTGACAACAATTGAACTATTGTTCCGCGCTGTATATCCTGACTGAAGTCTGTATGTTGCTGCATTGTTTCATCATGATTGAACTCACCTGTCTGACACTGCATTCCTTCCCAGCCGGGGGAACAGTGGCAGGTGTTCGGTCCCAAACATTCGCCGCCATTTTTACACTTTTGCAGACAGACAGCTGCAGGGAGAACAGAGAGGGAGGCATGAACACAGGCTAGGCAAGGCAAGGCAAGGCAATTTTATTTATAGAGCACATTTCAGGCACAGGGCCACTCAAGGTGCTTCACAGGGTTAAAATCAAATAAAGAATACAAAAAAAAAAAAAAAAAAAATGAACAAATTTAAAACATGGATAAAAATACAACATTTAAATAAAAGAATTAAAACATTTTACCAAAAAAAAAAAAAAAAAAAAAAAAAAAAAAAAAAAATTACAGGTTAAAAGGGAAACAAGAACGTTTTGAGACCCGATTTAAAAGAGGCTACAGCAGCTTGGCCAATTATTTTGCACAAAACGAGCAAAAGAAAAAAGTTAATTATGTCACATCTTGTCTGTCTGTCTGTCTGTCTGTCTGTAATGGCTATTTCTGACATTTGATATGAAGCTATGGCAAATAAAAGCCAACCTAAGCATTATGATAAGAAATCATACCATTTGCTTATATGTAAAACACAAGAGACAAGAGACTCACGTATGTTACACCTCTTCCCTCTCCATCCGGACGCACAGGAGCAGGTGTTCGGTCCCACACACTTCCCTTTGTTCATGCACATCGGCTCACACACACCTGGGACACATCAGATTAACATCATCATCTACAGTGTCTGTCAATCGTGTTTTTTTTTTTGGGGGGGGGGGGCATTTTCAAGCTTTATTAGATAGTACAGAGTTGAAATGGGGAGACAGAGAGAGAGAGAGGGGGGGATGACCTGCAGTAAAGGTCCACGGGTCGGATTTGAACCCGCGACCACTGCAACAAGGCCTGAGCCAATATGGTACGCGCTCTATACACTACGCCCCTGTCAATCGAGTTTTGAACTCCTAGCTGCCAGTGGCAAACAAATAATCACTTAAAACAATGGTGCATTTGGTGGCGCTCCGGTAGTGTAGTGGTTGCAGGTTCAAATCCGACCCGTGGACCTTTACTGCAGGTCATCCCCCCTCTTTCTCTGTCTCCCAATTTCGACTTTGTACTATCCAATAAAGCTTGAAAATGCCCAAAAATAGTGTGTGATTTGACTCACTCTTCTGACACCGTTTCCCCGTGTATCCTTCGGGACAGGAGCACACATTGTTCCTCCTACACTGTCCCCCATTCTTACACGGGGGACTGCACAGCGCTGAAACACACAAAGCATTATGGTAAAATGGTAAATGGACTTGACTTACAGTATATAGCGCTTTTAGCCGATTTTCTCAGCCCCAAAGCACTTTACATTTCTTACCACATTCACCCATTCATACACTCACTCATACACCGATGGCAGTAGCAGCCATGCAAGGCGCTCTCTGAACCATCGGGAGCAATGTGGGGTTCAGTGTCTTAACATACTGTGCTCAAAAGAAATGGCCCAGACGGACGGAAGGAAAGACGTCATAGGTACGGATGGACAGACAACCCGTTAACACTCTGCTTCTGGCCTTACCGATCTGACACTGCGAGCCATAGAAGCCGCTGGGACAGGCACAGACGTTTGTCTTCATGCAGGTTCCTCCATTCAGACACACGGGGTTACAGAACGCTGTGGAAGGCAGGAAAAGAACAATTAAGATTCCACATATTTGCAATTTTTTTTTATAAATAAAAAACTGAAAAGTGTGGCGTGCTAAAGTACTCAGCCCCCTGAGTCAATGCTTTGTAGAACCACAAATCGCTGCAATTACAGCTGCAAGTCTATTGGGGTATGTGGCGAAGTGGGTAGGGAGTTCGCCTCTGGTGTGCAGGGTCGGAGGTTCGATCCCCCGTCTCCCCGCCACATGTCAAAGTGTCCCTGGGCAAGACACTGAACCCCGAATTGCTCCTGATAGTTAGCTTAGCACCCTAGTGCTAAGCCTACCCTGCGTGGTAGCTGCTGCTATCGGTGTATGAATGTGTGTGTGACTGGGTGAATGTGTACAAAAAACAATGTAAAGTGCTTTGGGTCTGTGATAAACGGAGATATAGCGCTATACAAGTCCATTTACCATATACCAGCTTTGCACTTCTAGAGACTAATATTTTTCCCATTAGTCTTTGCAAAATAGCCCAAGCTTCAGATTCAGCATCAGATTGGTATGCCTTAAGATCCAATTAAGTGCAAGTAAGCAATATGCTCTATACAATATTAGATATCTGTGCTGTAACTTGAAGTATACAAATGCACACTTGAAAATAAGTATTATATTTTGTACCTGAGTTACACGTGGGTCCGTACCAGCCCGGCTTACATTTGCAGACATCAGGAGAAACACACTCGCCTCCGTTCTCACAGTGTCTGTTACACACCACTGGAAGAGAGAAATTATATTATATTATATTATATTATATTATATTATATTATATTATATTATATTATATTATATTATATTATATTATATTATATTATATTATATTATATTAGTGTATTCCTGCTACTGACAGACAGACTAGAGTACTATACTTAAACACATAAGTTGGACACACCCTGCGTTCCACATCATATACTCTTTCTTTTTACTACACTACATACTAAAGTACAGAAGAGTTTTAGGGCCACAGGAGAGAAAAAAAATCAGATAAGAAAGATTTGTTTTTTCGTTATGTTGAGAAATGTCAAAAATAAAGACGAATACTCCAAAATTCTATTGGAGTTAGTGGGGCATTTATGTATTTTCAGCATACTAAAATTGACATGCATGTATTGGGACATCCTAAATCTTTTTCTGGCATACTAAATAGTAGGGAAGTATGGGGATTGGAACGCAGGGTAACTTAGACTATAAACACAACAGTAATATCTCACTGATTTCACATCGTGGTCCCACGTATCCGTACGGGCAGGTGCACAGATTCCTAACCAGACAGGTTCCTCCATGCTGACAGGACGGCTCGCAGCTCGCTACACGTAAACAACACAAAGAGAACCATCAGGATTTATTTATTTATGTTGTTTTTTGGCATTTTCAAGCTTTATGAGATAGTACAGAGTTGAAATGTTGAAATGGGGAGACAGAGAGAGAGGGGGGAGTCAGGTATTAATACAAATAATAAGTTTATGTGTGCAGAACCTTTCAACAGCAGAAAGTGCTTCACAACAAAAATAAGAAACATGCATCAAAGAAAAGAGCGTCATAATGTTTTATTAAAATATAAAATCAACAAACATAAAACAGCATTTTCTGTTTGCATATACACATTATGATTATTTTTTTAAGATAATTTTTTGGGCATTTTGCATTTTATTAGACAGTTTTGAGAGACAGAGATGACATTGGGCAAAGAGGGGAAGACATTCAGAGAAGATTCAAACCCACACTCTAACCACTACACCACTACACCCCCTACCCTCCACCACCACCACCACACACACATATTCTGTGTATATTGCTGTTAAGACAGATACAGATGTGAATATGTAGCTACCTCACTCACTCACTCACTCACTCACTCACTCACTCACTCACTAACTCACACACCCACACACTCACTCTCTCTCTCTCACACACACACACACACACTGATGAATATGTAGCTCAGTTTACCTTCCTCACAGGTTGGCCCGCTGTAGCCCGCGGGACAGTCACACACATTGGGTCTCACACACTTCCCCTGGTTCTTACAGTCCGGCCGACACACGGCTGAGAGGGTGATAACAAAAAGAGGCAATGACATGAGACACTAACCCTGCGTTCCAATCCCCATACTTCCCTACTATTTAGTGTGCCAGAAAAAGATTTAGGATGTCCCAATACATGCACGTCAATTGTAGTATGCTGAAAATACATAAATGCCCCACGAACTCCGATAGCATTTTGGAGTATTTGTCTTTATTCTTGACATTTCTCGACATTATGAAAAAAAAAATCCTTATCTGATTTTTTTTCTCTCCTGTGGCCCTAAAACTCTTCTGTACTTTAGTATGTAGTGTAGTAAAAAGAAAGAGTATGTGATCTGGAACTCAGCGTGCGATAAATGTGACACTGTTTAGACAAAATGTGCCATGACAGAGTAAAAAATCACAAAAGTTCATTCAGGAGTGATACATACAGGTGAAACTCGAAAAATTCACATATTGTGCAGAAGTTCATTTATTTCAGTAATTCAACTTAAAAGGTGAAAATAATGTATTCTAAAGACTCATTACGTGCAAAGTGAGATATTTCAAGCCTTTATTTGTTATAATTTTGATTAATATGGCTAACAGCTTATGAAAAACCCCATTTGAATTTGAATCTTACATGAAATCAATAAAAAAGGGATTTAAATACAGAAGTGTCGGCCCTCTATGAAGTATATTCATGCATATGTACTCAGTACTTGGTTCGGGCCCCCTTTTTTTTTTAAAGATATTTTTGGGGCATTTTTATGCTTTATTAACAGTGCAGAGAGACAGAGGTGAAATGGGGCAGAGAGGGGAGTGACATGCAGAGAACGACCGCGGTTGGGAATCGAACCCGGGTCTGCTGCTGGGCTCGGCCCGGGAGGGGGACGCCTTACCAACTGAGCTAAAGGCGCCCCAGTTTGGGCCCCTTTTGCATGAATTCATGCCTCAATTCCAAATCATTTTCCATGATATTCTAATAATATGAGTTTCACCTGTATAATGAACCTGTTTCCAGCACAAATATATAAATGGAGATATCCCCCCCCCCTTACCAATGTGACAGCTGTATCCGGTGTAGCCCTCTTTACAGGTGCAGGTGTTGGGCAGAGTGCACTCCATGTTCCTCCCACACTGATACCTGCACAACGCTGAAAGTAAATCATTAAGTTATTCAAAGTAGAAAATCCTATCTTGGGGGAGGTGATGTGTAAGTATAAAGCTCTGGAAAAAATGAAGAGACCACTTAAAATGTTCAGTGTCTCTCGTTTTACTATTTAGAGACATATGTTTGAGTAGAATGAACATTTTGATTTTATAATATAAACTACTGACAACATTTCTACCAAATTCACAATACAAATATTGTCATTTAGAGCATTTCCATTAAGTTATAGATGAAGATTTAAGAAAAATCCAGACCTGGCTCTTAATTTTTTCCAGGGCTGTAGTATGGTTCATCTAAGTGTGTGGATATATATTCAACCCAGGGCGCAAAGTCAAGTCTTACAATGAATGTACATTTCTCAATCACATAAATATTGTTAATAACATCAAACCATTCCTCAAGAAGGAAACCTTTTATCTATCTATCTATCTATCTATCTATCTATCTATCTATCTATCTATCTATCTATCTATCTATCTATCTATCTATCTATCTATCTATCTATCTATCTATCTATCTATCTATCTATCTATCTATCTATCTATCTATCTATCTATATCCATCCATCCATCCATCCACCCATCCATCCAACTATCTATCCAGCTTCTGACTACAACTGAAACTGGCGCACGACCTCAACGTCATTTTTCTGAGCCACTCCGTCTGTTCGCTGGTTGGACCGGTAAAAATCTGCTGGCGAAAACCCACTAATATACCGCGGACCCAGACTGACTACTGAAGGGAAATGAAAATTGAGCGGAAGTACGTCGGCGGGCGGTGCCAGGCTAGGCATAATTAGTAAGATAGAGCCAAATTTGCACATTTTGTTGTTGAACCCACTTCTCTCCTCTTTACCTTTACATTGCAGCCCGTCTCCAGTGTAACCATGGGGACAGCGGCCACACCGGAACGACCCGCTGACCGTCGGCTCACAGGGAACTCCGGGGAAACAGGGAGCGTCTGCACACGTCACTGAGTCAGACGGCCAACCTGCAGAGGACAGGATAAAATGGAGGAATAAAGAGTTTAGAGAAAACAGCAAAAATAAAGTAAAGAAATTATTAAATTCCTGTTTTTTTTTTATTATTATTTTTTTTTTTTACTATTTTAATTTTTTTTTTTACTTAATACTTAAAGCTGCAGTGTGTAGAATTTTGGGTTTTATTTCCTAGCAGATTTTGTAGAAAGTAATTATAATATCCATAAGTACATTTAATTTAGTGCATAATAGCTGATTTTTTTTTTTATTATTATTTTTTCCCTTAGAAAGGGTCTCATATATGTCCATATTTCTGCATATTTTGGACCCAGGCCTAGTGCTACCATCTTGAAAGTGTCATAGTTGGAATGTCATCAGGTGCATTGTTTAAAATTTAGAATTGTTCTTGTCCTTGAAGGCCACAAATAATAAGCTTCTGTTATTATTCTAAAGGGTTGGGGTTACCCAGGGAGTGTTGCATTCTAGAACTTTGTAGAACTTTCTTGATGATGTCATATTACACACTGCACCTTTAAATGAATAAAAAAAAATGTTTTAATGTGTGATGCACCATCAGTTGGCACTCCCAATTGTGTGGTATAGGTGACTGTACAATGACAATGGAGGCTATCTTATCTTATCATTTACCCCCATGTGTTGTCGGGGCATATACTCTTGTTGACGTTTGATTCTGTGCCGTTGCTATGACGTTCTTCTTGGAGATATTGGTTTCTGCTTTGGTCCGCCTGTCTGTTGGTCGCCGTGGGTACGAAGAGGAGGAGGAAATGGGCGTCGACTCCCTGCTCGAATTTGATTGGCTGATGTGAATATGAGCGTCTGGCACCTGACCTGGAAAACACTGGGAGTTAGAGGATATGACTTAAAAAAATAAAAACACAAATGGCAAAGACTTTATTTGTACTGTGTTAACAAAATGTCTCTCCGCTCTTTTAAATCGGGTCTCAAAACGTTCTTGTTTCCCTTTTAACCTGTAATTTATTTTTTATTTTTTGGTAAAATGTTTTAATTATTTTATTTAAATGTTGTATTTTTATCCATGTTTTAAATTTGTTCCTTTTTTTGTATTTGTATTCTTTATTTGATTTTAACCCTGTGAAGCACCTTGAGTGGCCCTGTGCCTGAAATGTGCTTTATAAATAAAATTGCCTTGCCTTGCCTTGCCTCTATGTGATACACTGTACCGTCATGCACCAGAGCGAAAATTCAATAAAAAAATTTAAAATAACTAATAATAATAATGCAATAACACAAGTAGTACAGGCATTGGTTTGTGAACATCTAAACGTGCAACTATTTTAGTCAAAAAATAGAATCAAATCCTAAGGAAAACACCTTTACAAAACAGCAATAGAAAAAAATAAAATGCTTTAATTACTGTTAGTTACACTGAACATTTGGAGTGGTCTCTTCACTTTTTCCCGAGCTTTATCTATATTTAAAATAAATAAAAAAATCCCTTACCTATCTCTGTGCATGTCCTCACTTTAAAGTCACGTTGAGGAAAAAGTGGCACAACTCACCCCACTCTCCCCTATTAGTATATTCAAGCAATAGCTCATGACAGGCTGTGGAATGTGCTCATTATACCACAGTTAGAGGGCGTTGTTCGACCCCTTTAACTGTTATATAATTATATATGTATTAAAAAATTACCTTTACCCGTCTCTGTGCATGTCCGTCCGTTTCCCTGTAGACCAGTAGGACAGGGTCCACAGACGAAGCCGGCGGAGACGTGGCTGCTGTCGAAGCACTGAACCCCGGGGTGGCAGGGCAGTCTGAGGCAGGGAGACGGGCTGGAGGGGTTAGGCCTCAGGGCTTTGTCTGCAGTGGTCTCTGATTCTATGAACAGAGAAACATGGGTTGTGTTCCGAATCTCTTACTCTTTCTTTTTTCTATTCTACATACTACATCCGAAGATAAAAATAATCTGGTTAGGATGCAGAAGGCATACTATTGGGACATACTTTACTCTCTTATTTCATCATAACATTGCGCCTTGATCTTGCCTCTTGCTTTTATATCCGTCGTATCCACGTTTGTTTTCATATGGAGGCTTCGTCGATGTGACGTCACTTCACGTGCGCAATGGATTGTGGGTCAGAATCGCCCAAATAGGATGCATTTTTCAACACTAACAATCTTGGCCGCATGAAGTAGGACATCCGGGTACTTCTAACCATCCTAAATCTGGCCACAAGAATCGGGACATCCTGAATCTTTTTTCTACATACTATATAGTTGAAAGTATGCGATTCGGAACGCAACCATGAACCTTGGAACAGAAAGGATGAAAAAACCACCTTCAACTGCACAAGAAAAAAAACACTTACTTTAAGTCTTATTTTTGTAAGACTCACTTTGTTTTGCATTGGCCTTTAACACAAGTTGAGACTTTGACGCTATACAGTTTTTTGTGTGTGTTTTTGTTATGTTGTTTTTAAATGTGCTATATAAATAAAGTTGACTTTGACTCTGTATGAATCCCAGAGAAAGATCTGGGCACATATTTAGAATATACATATCACTGAGATACCCCCACTGAACCAGAGAATTGTTCCTTAAAATATGTAACAATCCCTTTCCTTTAGAATAATCCTAATGTACCGGTGTTAGACTTACGTGTGCAGGTCGTCCCGTCACCAGAGTATCCGTGTGGGCAGACTCCACAGCTGAAGGAGCCGGGTGTGTTGTTACAGACCACTCCAGAGAAACAGGGCTGAGAGACACACTCGTCTATGTCCTCTCTGCATGTACGGCCTGACAGCATAATTAGACAACAGGTTTTATAAATTTGTATTATAATTACTTTATTTTGGATATTATCATTATTTTTAAGATTATTTTTTGACATTTTCAAGCTTTATTAGATAGTACAGAGTTGAAATGGGGAGACAGAGAGAGAGAGAGAGAGAGAGAGAGAGAGGGGGGGTGGGGGTGACATGCAGTAAAGGTCCACAGGTCGGATTTGAACCCGCGACCACTACAACGAAGGCCGGAGCCAATATGGTAAGCGCTCTATCCACTACGCCACCGGAGCGCCCCAAGACACAAGGGTTTTTACTTTTTTTTTAAAATAAATACTTTATTTGGGATTTTTCTTTTTGATAAGAAAAAAGTAAAAGTAAACAAACAAACAAAAGACAGGAAAAGGAGAAGAAATTGTTATATACTGTATATAAAAAAAATAATCATGAGGATATCTATAAGTCAAAATGTACCCCTATTCACATGCAGTGTTTTATACTATCTATGGTTTCGCCTAAAAAAAACACACACCCCCCCACCCCACCACCCCCCCCCCCCCCACGCACACACACTTCCTTACCTGTCATTCCAGTGGGACAGACACAGGAGAAGGAGTTGGGTCCGTCTATGCAGCGTCCCAGCCTGCAGGGGTTGGGTTTACAGTCGTCCAGGTTGACCTCACACCGTGGGCCTTTGAAGCCCTCGGGACACACACACAGGTAACCACCGCTGCCCGCACGGAGGCTAGCGTCGCTCACACAGGACGCCCCGTTCAGACACCCACAGGGGACAACAGACACCTGGAGGACAGATCCAAGATTTAAGATCGAAGAGGATGGATTTGTCATATGCACATTAACAATTAGAGCAGCAGTGTGTGTGTGTGTGTGTGTGTGAGTGAGTGAGTGAGTGAGTGAGTGAGTGAGTGAGTGAGTGAGTGAGTGAGTGAGTGTGTGTGTGTGTGTGTGTGTGTGTGAGAGTGTGTGTGTGCGTGAGTGAGTGTGTGTGTTAACAGCAGCAGTCGTTGGCAATGACATTCTTAAGTCCCAAGTGAAGAGAGCAACACCTGAGACAAAAAAGGGAAACAAAGGGCTACATACAAGGTTCTTAAAAATTTGAGTATTCCTACTTTTGTCACTTTATCAGTGTGAAAACAGACACAGAAGCTGCCTAGAATTACTCTGCGATACAGAGAGTTGACATGAGCAGAGAACTACATATCATTAGCGCCCTCTAGTGGCAGGAAGCAACAGACACAATTATCAATTCTGTGCAATTATGAACCTGCTCTGTTGTAAATGTGTATTCATCATCAACATAATGGACCACAAACGGTGTAGGTGAAGGTGTCCAACAGACCAGGATAAGAATATATAGCAAAATAATGAATAAATATAGTGTTGTTGACTATATAGTACTGTCTGTAGCTATGTTTAATTTAAATTTTTTAATTTAACCTTTATTTATACTCGAGACATCAGTTGAGCTGTGACCCTCATTTGCGATGATGCCGAGTCAAACAAATGCAAAGCAAAAACAACACAAACAGAATATACATCAAATACAACTAACAACTGATAAAGAGAGAGAAAAAAAACCCAATTTAATTATTTAGAAAGTTGAAAATATGCAGAATGGCTAGAATTAAATCAAAATGAGTGAAAGTACAATATAGCCTAATTAAATATAGCCTATATAAGCTAACTATGAGCATTAGACTTTTTCAGGTGAGGTCACAACATCAAACCCAGCCTTACCTGTATGGAGGCCTTGGTCTCAGCGTGACAGTCGTCTGCCACGGTGTAGTGGAAGGTGTGTGTGTCAGTAGCGTGAGCGGAGGTGTGTGTCCCCGCAGCACCAGCGTTGGCCCTCCACAGCAGCAGGCCGGAGGGGGACAGAGAGGCTCCTTCAGGGCCCGTCTGAAGGGTGTAGAGCACAGCAGAGCCCTCAGGGTCCCGCGCCGACAGCTGGAACATCAAATCCTCCCCGTCGAACGATTTGAGATGTAACGGTAAGGACTCGGGGACAGGAGGCTCATTCCCTGATAAAACGAAACACAAGGAAGGGAATTTTTTTAATTAATTTATTTTTAATTCTTGTTTTATTAATATGTAAGAGACTGAATTAACCTAAAGGTGAGTCATTATGTGGTGAGTGACAGACTAAGTTTAATAGAACCAGACAAGTTGCGATGGTGGAAAACTGCAATCGGCATAAGGAAGTGTATTTTTAGTTTTTGTTTTTGATATTTTTATTGTGCGGTGACCTTGAGTGTTCAGAAAGGCAACAGCTTGTACAACTGACCCATGTGTGTTTTTCTTTTTGTTGTTGTTTATTTTCATTTGATTTGTATGCTCAATTTTTTTAAATGTATTATTATTATTATTATTATTATTATTATTATTATTATTATTATTATTATTATTATTATTATTGTTATGAGCTGTGAGACAAACCAGATGAGAAACTTGGACATTTCAGCGTACATACAGTACTGTCTGCATACTGCACACACGCACGCACGCACGCACGCACGCACGCGCGCACACGCACACACACACACACACACACACACACACACACACACACACACACACACACACAGCGTATTTCAGCATACATACTCTCTGCTATGGACCAGGTGTATTTGGATGAGTCCGGGCGACAGGTGAGGCAGGGGCTGCTGGGGTTGGCCTCGCCCTCACTGTAACACACGCCGTCTATGTGGCACGTTTTCTCCTGGGAAACGAAGGCAATACGTTTCATTCATGGAACCCATTTTGTTTTTCGTTCAGTCTGTTCATTCATTGACAATTCTAATAATAAAATAAAGTAGAATAAGATAAGGATACACAATATATACATTAAACACCTTCTAAATACTAGATAGTGCAAAAAGGGAACAAGATAAAACTAATCTAATAAAATAGAATAGAAAGTAAAAAGTGTAATAAAATAATTAACACAATTTACAATATGTGCAATATGCAGTCAACTGGATGTACATTTTTGTTATGCTTTATTGATAGTGTAGAGACAGAGTTGAAATGGGGCAGAGAGGGGAGTGACATGCAGAGAGCGACCGCGGGCTGGAATCGAACCCGGGTCCGCTGCTGGCCGAGGCCCGTGGGGGGGGGGGGGGGGCCTTACCAACTGAGCTAAGGGCGCCCCCTGGATGTACATTTTAAGGCATTTTGATGTGCAGGGCAGGCTGAGTATATATCATGAAGCATGTCATCTCACCCTGAGTGAACACAGGACCTCAGAGTGGAGGCTGCAGCGCTGACAGGCTCCGTCGTACAGCGTCAGGATCTTTGCGTTGCTGTAGCTGTAGCCGTCGTTAGAAACCTGCCATCAGCAGAAGCGTGTTACTGTGGTTACTGTGGAGCTCTGGGAAGAGGCATTCAACACATAAACTCAACTGGAGCCACTAGGTTTACTGTAGTAGTCGCTCACATTTAATTTTTTAATTTATTATAATTTTTTTAATTATTTTTTAATTTTCTTTAAAAAAAATTATTTAAAGGGACAGTGTGTAATATGACATCATCAAGAAAGTTCTACAAAGTTCTAGAATGCAACGCTCCCTGGGTAACCACACCCCTTTAGAATAATAACCGAAGCTACAGTGGCCTTCAAGGATAAGAACAATTCTAAATTTTAAACAATGCACCTAATGACATTCCAACTATGACACTATCAAGATGGCGGCACTAGGCCTTGGTCCAAAATATGCAGAAATATGGACATATATGAGACCCTTTCTAAGGAAAAAATAATAATTAAAAAACAAAATTCAGCTATTATGCACTAAATTAAATGTACTTATGGATATTATAATTACTTTCTACAAAATCTGCTAGGAAATAAAACCCAAAATTCTACACACTGCAGGTTTAAATTTTTGTTTTGACTGGAATGTTTTTTTCCCTTTTTAATTTTTTTTTATTAAGTGATGCGGTACATGACAAAACAGTGCGAGACATGACAAAAACACCATTGTGTGTGGGACAAGGCTGAATTTTAAAGCTACAGAAATATTTCAATAAAGTCCACTGAACAATCGGAGAATAAGTTTAATTCACCTTGACGCAGAGCATTTAAAAAAGCATAGTCGACGTATGGATTTATTTTTCCTGCTACAGCAATTTCACCAGTTTGCGTTTTTATTATGAAATGGTTGGAGTGATGACTAACTTTCCTTTTTCACTGGACATGATAGTAAATGAGGGTCACCTCTCAAATGATCTTTGGAGGATAAATAAAGGAAAAACAAAAATAATAAATATAGTTGTTTATTTTGTTTTTAATTTTGTTTGTGTGTTTGCTCTTTTGGTTGTGTGTTTGTGTTCTGAAAGAAATAAATAAATAAATAAATAAATAAATAAATAAATAAATAAATAAAATAAAATAAAATAAAATAAAATAAAATAAAATAAAATAAATAAATAAAATAAAATAAAATAAAAATAAAAGTAGACGGATTATGGATTAAAATAAAAAATATTTAAAAAAAGGTGTATGGATTTTTTTTCTGTAACAGCCCTTTCACCAGTGTGCATTTTTATTTTGTAAATGGATTTATCGCGACTAACTTTGATCTGCCAGCGAGCCAGCGGTCTGTTGATGACGGTCTCCAGTGTGTCGATGTCTGCAGTACCGCGATCATCCTCTAGGGGGAGGTGGCACTCCAGAGACGTCACATCCAGAAAGATGGCCAGGACGAACTGTGGCTCATCCAGTATCCACTCACCATCAGAAAACTGGGCGGGAGAAATAAGTGTATATAAAAATGGAGACCTCTTGAGTTCTAGCATAATGACATTACATTAAAAACCATCATGTGAACAAAAGGTGAAAAGAAACATAACAAAAAGTAGAAAAACGGGGTGCTCCGGTGGTGTAGTGGATAGAGCGCGTACCATATCGGCTCCGGCCTTCGTTGCAGTGGTCGCGGGTTCAAATCTGACCCGTGGACCTTTACTGCAGGTCACCCCCCCCCCCTCTCTCTCTCTCTCTGTCCGTCTCCCCATTTCATCTCTGTACTGTCTAATAAAGCTTGAAAATGCCAAAAAAAAATCTTTAAAAAAAAGCAGAGAAAACAAAGTACCTTTTCTTTCACAAACTCACACTTGAGCTCGTAGGAGTCCTTGAAGCCGTGTCCGTGGACGGGGACGGTGGAGCAGTCGCCCTGCCTCACATCACACAGACCGTCCTGCTCCAGCCCCCTGATCTCTGGAATCTGGTCTGAGCAACAGCATAAGACATGAGACATCTGTGAATTGATATCATAACACTCACTCACTCACTCACTCACTCACTCACTCACTCACTCACTCACTCACTCACTCACTCACTCACTCACTCACTCACTCTCACTCACTCACTCACTCACTCACACACTCACACTCACACTCACACTCACACTCACACACGCAAAGGACAAAAAGCTAGTTACTAAAGAAGGCTTCATCCAGCACTGCCTCATATATTATATTCCAGTTCTACCAAGTCTGTTCTGAAAAAACACCAATTCCTTATATATATGCAATGTATTTATGCGATGTGTTTGCCTTAAAGGTGCAGTGTGTAATATGACATCATCAAGAAAGTTCTACAAAGTTCTAGAATGCAACGCTCCCTGGGTAACCCCACCCCTTTTGAATAATAACAGAAGCTACAGTGGCCTTCAAGGACAAGAACAATTCTAAATTTTAAACAATGCACTTGATGACATTCCAAAAACATGGATGCCTCCATAAGACTTGCCTGCTCAATGGACAAAATGTAATATTAATATTTGTAATTCTCCGCTCAGGAGGATAATTCAGATTATTGGCAGAGGTGATTTTACACCAATGAGGACATATTTATGAATGAGGATATTGATTTTAGCTAATATATTACTTAAAATGTTACACAGTGTCCCTTTAACAAAGACCTCTGAAGGACTAGTGCATCTGTATATCAGTGTATGTTCAGTATGTTATTGTATGTTCAGTATAGTCACCAGACATGACGCTGCAGTCGTAGGATCCAAACCCCGGGAAGCAGACACAGCCCCACTCTGAACACTGGCCGTTCCAGTTGCACAGGTTGGGACACTTCAACACGGCCACAGCCTCCGGGAACTCTCCCTCTCTCCCTCTCTCCTCCATCATCCGCCTCTCACACTCGTTCTCCAGCATCGGTAACGTCCCATTCACCTGTAAAGGAGAAAAATTAAGATCTTAAAGGAATACTTCACCCATACGGAACCGGCGCTCTATCATTATAAAATCACTATTATAATATAATGAATGAGGTTTTTCTTCCCTCAGTCTTCCCTTGGCCCAGCTGTCCTGTTAATCCTAACGCTATATTTTTACTAGAGTGATGTCACACTAGTAAAATGTAGGGTTAGACAGTGAGACCATAAAACACTCTTTCTGCCTTTTCTCAGGCTAGGATGAACCGATTTCTAAAATGTTTGCACATTTATACTACATAGGATCTCAGAGTTCAACACACCTTCATATTCCCACCGGTGAAGTAGGTCTTTAACATTTCAGTCAGGAGACATACAATCATGCAAGATTTATCATCATTACACACCCACGACAGCTCGTCTTTCAACTGTAGGTCGGCGACGCACATAGCAACCGCACGGCTAACAACCATAGTGTCTGCTAACAGGCGCTTGCATCCTGTGGCTATGCTGGAGTTAGCTATAGCTAGCTGGCAGTGGGTCCTGGCTTGGTGCTCGCTCAGCCCAGAAGGTGTGGGCCAAGTTGGGGCAGAAGAGTCGGGTTGAAGTACTGCCTCGTGGTCCTCCGGGAAGAAGTACGTGAAGCCCTCGAGATCGGACTGACTGAGGCTTTGGTGAGGGGAGCTGGGAACGAAACGGTGGGTCTGCCGGCTGCCTCTGAGTCCCTGGTGGTCAGAATTCAGAATCAGAATCAGAATGAGAATCAGAATCAGAAAGTCTTTATTATCACAAAGTACAAGGATATTGAGTTTGAAGCAAAACATTTTTATAAAACAAAAAAAAAGCTAATAACTAACAATCCGCTACCTGAAACGTCACTAACATTTTTTTTAAACATGGCCTGGGGGGCGCCTTTAGCTCAGTTGGTAGGGCGTCCCCCTCCCGGGCCGGGCCCAGCAGCAGACCCGGGTTCGATTCCCATAAAATAAAAACGCAAAAATAAAAAAATAAAAAAATAAAAAAAACACGGCCTGGGTTCAGTAAATGGTTATATTTTAAAGCTACGGTGGGCCCCCTTTGTTTACATACTCTTTGTTAAATACCCGTTTACAGAGCCTAGGCTGTGTATTAACACTGGATTTTTTTCAGCACACACAGTATTGACAGCAGATCGTAAAAGAGATATTGACAACAAGCGTTCTCCAGAATCGCTGACTCCACCTTTAAGAATAAGATACAAATTCAAAAAGGTATGAAAATTATACCTGAGCTGAAGCTGATGTTGAGGTTGAGGCTCCATCTCTGGAGGTCCGCAAGGGGAATCTTCTCTCGCGCAGCCCAGCGTCGCTACCTCGATTCTGGGTACTTTGTCTGGAGTTGCCTGGGGGTAGCGGTTGTCCTTCGTTTCCTTCCGCTTTGAGGAGTTCCACCGAGCCGATATACTCAGCGGTGACGTCCAACGTGGGGATGACACCGGGGAGATGCACGTTGCCATGGTGAGAGCAGGTAGAGTGAGAGGAAGAGGAGAAAGAGGAAGAGGAGGAGATTCTTTGGGAGCGAGAGCGGGGGGTGGTGACGCGCGGCTCGGACCCACAGTCACAGTGTCTACGGGGGGACAACGTGCTCAGGTGGGACGGGACCGTGTCAAACAAGCTGCTGCCTGGAGCGAGTCTGGGAGACAGAGACAGAGACAGACACAATCACACACACACACACACACACACACACACACACACACACACACACACACACACACACACACACACACACACACACACACACGTCATGTCTACTACATCCGGCCAAGATTTTAGTGTTGAAAACAGCATCCTATTTAGGCGATTCTGTCCCATAATCCAGTGCGAACCTGAAGTGACGTCACATCGACGGAGCCTCCATGTGAAAACAAACGGGGATGCGACGGATATAAAAGCAAGAGGCAAGATCAACATCATGAAATAAATAAGTAAAAGTATGTCCCAATAGTATGCCTAATGCATCCTAACTAGATTCATTTTTATTGTCAGATGTAGTATGCGGAATAGAAAAAAAAAAAGAGTATGCGATTCGGAACGCAGGGATAGATTCAAAACTATAAGAAACAACGCACCTCCATTCAGAGATGAAGGCGTGCAGATCGTGCAGTGCAGCGCCCCCTGGTGCGTGGAGGTCGTTCTCTGTCTGTCCGTCGTACGTCCCACACAGTCCTTCAGTGTGTCTGAAGTCTGACCCAGGGGCTCTCAGCGTCAGACTCATGCCCCACACAGACACATCCGCACGGACAAACGCTCCCGACGAGAAGGTCATCTGCAACCAGACGAATAAAGTAAACTTACATTGCAAGAATTTTTGAATAGTAATTTTACTTTATTTCATGCTTTCCCTATAAACCAGTAATTTATTTTTATTAATTTAAAAAATAATGTTTTCTAATGTCTTTCTGTTATTTTCTAATGTCTATTCTATACTTAATGTATTTTAATCTTGATATATTAAATTTATATTGCAAGAAGAGGGCGCTCCGGTGGCGTAGTGGATAGAGCGCGTACCATATCGGCTCCGGCGTTAGTTGCAGTGGTCACGGGTTCAAATCCAACCCGTCGACCTTTACTGCAGGTCACCCCCCCCCCCCACACACACAAGACATCTGTACATTGATATCATCATCATTCATCCACATACTGTATAACACAAGTATATCTCATCCTATTCCCCTAACCTCTGCACTCATAACATCCCCTGCACACCCACACATTGACATACAAAGACCTACACAGACAGACAGACAGACAGACAGAAAGAAACACACACAAACACAAACACACACACACACACTCAAGCACCAGCCTTACAATCTTCAAAGAAGTCTGTGTCAGGAAATCTTAAAACGTAAAAATAAAAAGATTAAAGCAAGACAGACAGACACACACACACACACACACACACACACACACACACACTACCCCCCCTCTCCCCACTCACAGTGACTTTGCGTCCCTGATAGGACTCTGTGATGCGTATCCCGCTCTTGCCCAGGTCTCTGTTCTTGACGGACAGGTGAGGTTTGGTTTCGCCCATCTCTCCGTTGCACATGTCGAAAGAAATGACGTCACCTCCGTCCCTCGCCACGAAGCCACACACACACGACGCGGCGAGCTCGACGCTGCCACACTCCCACTGACGGACGTGAACCTCAAATGGCCACACACTGCTTTTATACAGAACGAACGTCCCGATTTGGTAATTGTCATAATGCCTGTAAAATAAACAGAGAAAAATATTCAAAGATTTAGTTAGTTTTGTATTCCAGTTCCTTTTTTAAATTGTTTCAGGTTTACTGTGAGATATTGCCACATATACTATCTATCTATCTATCTATCTATCTATCTATCTATCTATCTATCTATCTATCTATCTATCTATCTATCTATCTATCTATCTATCTATCTATCTATCTATCTGTCTGTCTGTCTGTCTGTCTGTCCGTCCGTCCGTCCGTCCGTCCGTCCGTCCGTCCGTCCGTCCGTCCGTCTGTCTGTCTGTATCTAACAGTGTCATTGGCTTTTTTGAGAACAGACTTGGTAGAAATTGAATATAATATAATATTCATAAGTCTGTTTTAATTAGTGTATTAATTAAGGACCCGATCTGGTAGTAGTCTTAGTGCCTGTAAATAAACAAAGACAAATAGTCATAGCATTGTCTATCTTCCAGCTGCTTTTTAAAAATTATTTCATATATACAGTGACACAAAAGCCACATATTTCCACATATACAATCTGTTAAACTGCAAGTAAATAAAGAACAATTTAAGATGCATATGAAGTAGGCTTCCAAAATGAACTGAAACCTAGAACTTTCACCACTAGAAAACACCAAAAAACTCTGCTATTACACACTGCACCTTTAAACTGCAAAAAGTACAGTTCATGATGAATATAAAGATTCAAGATTCAAAGTGCTTATTGTCATATACACAATAAGAAACATGTTCTCAGTCATACAAATTCTTCCTTTGTTTTCCACAGACTGAATGCCAAGAAAGAAACATTAAAATATGCAATGCACAAGCAAAATAGAAATAAAAAGCAGCAAGAATACAGAATATACAATGTACAAGGCAAATAGAAGAGCAGAGACTAGGTAAGACACCAATAAAGTATAAAGATAAAGCTTCCTAAATGAACTGAATAGGACACTGAAGTACCTGCCATCAAATGTGACGATGTGGGGATCAGTGAAGGAGTAGCAGTAGGCCGAGGGGACGTCCAGCACTGTTATCTGAAAAGATCATGCAAAAAAAAAAATAATAATTCTAACGATACATGATCAGAGAACAGAAATGTACAGGTGGTGCTCAACTTAATGTTTAAAAAAACAACCGGGTCAAATCCTGAAAGCATTTCCAAATAAGCAGAAATCATAAGGGGCGGCAGTGGCGAAGTCGGTAGGGAGATCGCCTCTGGAGTGCAGGGTCGGAGGTTCGATCCCCCGTCTCCCCGCCACATGTCGAAGTGTCCCTGAGCAAGACACTGAACTCCAAATTGCTCCCGATGGTTCAGAGAGCGCCTTGCATGGCAGCTTCTAGTATGAGTGTGTGTGTGTGAATGGGTGAATGTGGTAAGAAATGTAAAGCGCTTTGGGGCTGAGAAAATCAGCTAGAAAGCGCTTTATAAGTCAAGTCCATTTAAGTCCATAAGAGAAACCTATTAACATGAGGGTTAAACTGCTCACATGAACGCATATTACAAGAGCAATATAAATATTCCTCCACGACAATGTCATCCGTCTACCTCTACGGGTTCCGGTGAGTATCCGTTCCAGAGAAAGTTCTGTGTATCGATGGACTTAACAGAGATCTTTG
>OX442353.1:32276985-32328599 GCA_949357725.1 Hyperoplus immaculatus | reverse complement strand
TCTCTCTCTCTCTCTCTCTCTCTCTGTCTCCCCATTTCAACTCTGTACTGTCTAATAAGCTTGAAAATGCTAAAAAAATAATCTTAAAAAAGCAAAAAACAAAACACAGCAGCAGGGGGTCCGCTCACGTTTACATGTCCCATCGACGGTCACCTCGTCTGGGCCGCAGGTCGGCGACGGCGTGGGTACAGGAGAGTCCGACATCTCTGTTGGATGGAAGAGAAATGAAGGCACTCAGTTACACATCACTATTAATCAACACATTAGATTATACTAATTTTCCTTTATTTTCGCTTTCTAAGATTTAAGATTTTGGCTGTCCAATCAGCGAACAGAGGGAGTGGCTGAGAACAATGACGTTGAGGTTGTGCGCCAGTTTCAGGTGAAGTCAGAAGCCGGCGCATGACATACGTCACGACCAAACGTTATGCTATTGGTTGGCAGATCCAAAGTGGCACTGGGCAGATCCTATAGTTTTAAACTTCAACAGACACCCGCCTGCAAGTGAGGTAACGTTTGTCAATTGAGCGATTCCAGACCCTCTGTACAAATGAAATGAAGTACGATGGTCTGGTAGGAGCAGGCTACAATCACATGGGGATTATTAGAAACATAGATCTTTCTGTGTCTCTCCTCCCCCATGCAGCCCTGCGTCGGCTGCAGCAGGTAAACATAGGAGTCAACCCACACAAACAAACATTAGACAGTGTTGAAACTGTCTTTAAACTCAAATTAAGATGGCACAACATTCACTTTCTGGAAGTCTTAGTTTGTTGAACTCAAAATATGAAGTAACATTACATAGGAAAGTAATGTTTTAAGTAAGCTAAGATAATTAGTTGGCTCAGTAACATTACATGGGAAAGTAATGTTTTAAGTAAGCTAAAGATAATTAGTTGGCTCAGTAACATTACATAGGAAAGTAATGTTTTAAGTAAGCTAAAGATAATTAGTTGGCTCAGTAACATTACATAGGAAAGTAATGTTTTAAGTAAGCTAAAGAGAATTAGTTGGCTCAAAAGTTGGCAAAACTTAAGAATTGTAATCGACTCAAACCTCAGTGAAGTTACTTGTCTATTTGAGTGTTTTGGAGTTTCTTAACTTTTAAATTTCTATGCGGTCAAAGCTACGAAGTCCACGCTTATCTTACTTTTCCTTTTTATAAGATCCATTTACATGGGGATTATTACAAATATGTACAGTGGAGGAAATACGTATGTGATCCCTCACCGATTTTGTAAGTTTGCCCACTTACAAAGAAATGAGCGGTCTATCATTTTAAAGCTAGGTTTATTTCAACAGTGATAGACAGAATATCAAAAAGAACATTTTCTTTCATTTCATTGTAAGTGGGCAAACTTACAAAATCAGCGAGGGATCAAATACGTATTTCCTCCACTGTATCTGTCTGTCTCTCTCCTACCCTGCGCGCAGTAGCCCATGCAGCCCTGCGTCGGCTGCAGCAGGTAGACGTAGAAGTCTCCACAGTGGCGCACGGTGACGGGGATGCGGAACATGCAGCAGTCTCTGGTGTTGCTGGGGAACAGTTGCCAGGCAGCGCAGGCCGTCAGCTGTTTGACCTCCATGGGGCGGGGCAGTGACTCGCCCTCAGACAGAGACAGCCACACGGGGGCCTGGGTCCCACAGTGGTTCACCTGGGGGTTTAGAGGCAGGTAAAGTCAAGTCAAAGGTAAAGTCATGTTTATTTTTTAAGATTATTTTTTGGGGCATTTTCAAGCTTTATTAGATAGTGCAGAGTTGAGATGGGGAGACAGAGAGAGAGAGAGGGGGGATGACCTGCAGTAAAGGTCCACGGGGTCGGATTTGAACCCGCGACAACTGCAACGGAAGCCACAGCCAATATGGTAGACGCTCTATCCACTTGAGAAAATTGTCCGAGACATTTGAAATATCAAGATAAAATAAAAATAACAAAAATGTTATCTCAAAATTTCCAATGTTTCTCGGACAATTTTCAAGTGACCCATGGAGACTCATTTGTCATTCCAATGTTCACACTGGTGTCATCAAGTGAAAGATTCTGATGATAATAAGCACTTAGCCGCTCCACTATTAATATGTAACACATGGTCGGGGGCGCTCCTGTAGACATCCATCACCCAGGGAGAGAGAGGGAGAGATAGGGAGAGAGGGAGAGAGAGGGAGAGGGAGAGAGAGAGAGAGAGAGAGAGAGGGAGAGAGAGAGGGAGGGAGAGAGGGAGAGAGAGAGAGGGAGAGAGAGAGAGGGAGAGAGAGGGAGACAGAGAGAGAGGGAGAGAGAAGGAGAGACAGAGGGAGAGAGAGAGAGGGGGAGAGGGAGAGAGAGAGAGACAGAGAGAGAGAGGGAGAGAGAGAGGGAGAGAGGGAGAGGGAAAGAGAGAGAGGGAGGGAGAGAGAGAGAGAGGGAGAGAGAGAGAGATAGGGAGGGAGAGAGAAAGAGAGGGAGAGAGAGAGGGAGACAGAGAGAGAGAGAGGGAGAGAGAGAGAGAGACAGAGAGAGACAGAGGGAGGCAGAGGGAGGCCGACACTTCAGATGGATCCCACAGGTTGTCTCACAGCAAGACGCCGAAAGGAAATGAGACACATTCCAACTCCCCTTGCATTCTCCTTCATAAATATGAACACACAGAAACTATTAACTGTGTGTGTTCACAAGTAAATATCTACTCATGCTCGAGCCTTGCGCACACACACACACACACACACACACACACACACACACACACACACACACACACACACACACACACACACACACACACACACACACACACACACACACATTGACGTCCTACTCATACTCATTTTGAAGTTAATTCGAGTATGTTGTGGTTGTGTATGCGAGCGTGTGTAGGCGAGAAAAGCCCAGATGAGTACTTACTTCCGGGGAGATTTTGTGTATGGATCGATAGGTTACTTTTCCTACTCAACCGCCCCACAATGCATTGCGTCTTTTCAAACGACCACGAAGGACGTTTTTTTAAATTCTTTAATGCTTCTGTATACTTCAGTATAACCTGTCCGACGAACCTCGCATACACAATCGATCGTTAAGTAGACAGTATGTAGTATATACATGTTGAGTATGTAGGAGGGAGGACGGTAGTAGGGCTTTTCCAACACGGCCAAACACTGAAGAAAGAGAGACCACCTCAGAGATTCTCCGTGAGGTCGAAGGTGAGGTCGGGACAGACAGAAAACTAATTTGTTGAGACTTGAAACGTGATCATTTATAACTCCTGTACACAGATCCTGGACCATCACCACATGTGTTTGAGAAAGCTAGACAAAAGTGACAAACACCAGAGTGATTGATGCTGTAGTGGCTTACCAGAGCCACTACGCTGCATGTCGTTTTGGTGTTCTGACGCGTGCCATATAGCGACAGTTAACAGTTGAAAACTTTCGAATGTCCACAGGATGTTCCTCGGGTTTTGAATGCTTGCTTTTATTCATTACACGAAGGTGCGACTTGAACATACAACAACTATTCTCTGTTAGTCTGAGCTTGATTTGCACGGTCGAAAACAATTTGCCTTTCCGGCATGCAAGCACCCGGCTGGTGTGAGTGCACCTGATTAATAGCCTTGCATCCGGTTCAGCCCCGCCACCATCAGGCATAGTACAATACAATACAATACAATACAATGAAAGGGGTAAATGGCTCTAACATACTTAAGACACACCGGGGATACCTGAAGTCTGACTTGATTGATGGGGAGTTTCTGGAGACCAAATGTATCAATAATTCAAACTATCATGCCCCCAAAACATAGAGTTTAATCAACCATGAAGGTACACACTCAGAACAACAAGAATATCGTATGTACTATAGCTTCAAATAAACCAAACTACACAGTGACACATGTAAGTGCTACATGGAGATGTAACAAGTGCGACAGAGATAGAGGGGAGGAAATCAATAGCTTGGAGACAGTGCACACATGTTGACAGTCTAAACAGTTATCTGAAGGATTACTGTTCCAAATAAATGTAAATTTGTGTAAAATAAAAGACTAGGCCCACTTTTATCAGATTTGTTTTCTATGCAATTCGGAAAAATCTTCTTGTTGGGTTTTTTTTCTTAATTTCTTGTGTCTTTGCAAGTTTTTTTTTTGAACAATAACAGACCCCTTACCTCCACACAGTGGGTGGGCATGCTGGCCGGCTTGTCGAATATCTGAAACTGGTACCAGCCCGGAGTGAGGGAGTGGTCACATATGAACTCGTGCAGAGCGGACTGCTGCAGCCAGCTGGAGCTGAAGGTGGAGCTTCGGTAGGGGTTCTGCAGGATGGAGTGGCCGCCCGGGGAACACTCTTCAGGGGGCACTGCAAGAAGAGAGGGGGACCAGAACAGAGACACTTCATTTATGCACTTTAATGGAGGACTTTACATTCATCCTGCAGTCTATCGGGGCGCTCCCGGGTAGAGCACTTAACCACATCGGCTCCGGCCTTCGTTGCAGTGGTCACGGGTTCAAATCTGACCCGTGGACCTTTACTGCAGGTTATCACCCCCTCTCTCTCTTTCTGTCTCCCCATTTCAACTCTGTACTATACAATAAAATAAGCTTGAAAATGCCAAACAATAATCTTTATATACTGCATTCTATGGGGCCCTCAGAACTATATGCACTTTAATAATGGACTGAATATTGTAACGATGACCATCAACTGCATTCTGTGTCTTGTTATGTATTATTTTTAATAACGCTACTATGAGGTAAAGCACTTTCTTAATGATAGCTAGATTGTCAGATGCTGAACTGCATTTTGTTGTGCTGGTTGTCTGCAGGATGGAGTGGCCGCCCGGGGGAACACTCTTGACCAGACTGCTGCTAAGACCTCTAAAACAACCTTTCTGAAAATGTATCAAGACCGGAGCCGGAGCCAAACCCAACAACATTACTATTCATGGGTTTTCTCCAGGAGGATGAGACTGCTGATGTCATTATGGTCCATTTGAAAAAATATGGTTTCGCATGAGTTGAAACAAAAAGGGAGAACGAGCTTTAGTGCTTATCAGCTTGTGGTAAATAGCGCCTTTTTTTACTTCCCATATGTCATAGCTTCTGTACATGGTATTTGAAATCACTTAGCTGTTACTACCACTTATTTATTCTAACTTTTATTCATTTTCTACTCTGTTTCATTTTCTTGTTATAATGCTATCCTATTTTATATATAGAATATATCTATAAAGCAAGACACGTCTTTCTGTCTGTCTGTGACTCGCATATCTCTCTCACTGTTAGTCAGATCGGCCTGAGCTTCCGGATATGGCTTGCGCACGGCACCAAGGCGTGTGTGCATCCTTGATTGATTATGAAGTTTTTTGGACGGGCACTGCACTAGTTTCACAAAAATAAAAAAACCTAATTGAAACAAATCTTCTTTACGACTTTGCTGAATGGAAGGAAGTCGTAAAACTGCCCCGGAGAAAGGGAAGGAAAGGTCAGCATGTCAGTGGGTTAAAGGAGGGGGCTCTTAAACGCACAGTGTGAATGTTTTGGGATCAACAGAGCAGCCAATAAAACAAAACAAGGACCTCTTAAATCTGTGTCGTGCGTACAAAACCTTCAACCAACCAACGGAGATGATGACGCAACCTATTGGGCAGAGTTTTGTTGTGACCGTAAGAGCCAATTTCATCCCTGCGTTACAAATCACATACTCTTTTTCTTTTTACTACACTACATACTAAAGTACAGAAGAGTTTTAGGGCCACAGACAGGAGAAAAGCAATAACTTTTTTTTTTCATTATGTCGAGAAATGTCAAGAATAAAGACGAATACTCCAAAATGCTATTGGAGTTGGTGGGGGCATTTATGTATTTTCAGCATACTACAATTGACGTGCATGTATTGGGACATCCTAAATCTTTTTTCTAGGATACTAAATAGTAGGGAAGTATGGGTATTGGAATGCAGCCCATGTGTGAAACTGACAATGGACAGAGCTCCAACTACAGAAACACTAAACACAGACGTCACTTACTGACAGACAGTGGATTTCTGGGAAATGGAGTCATTGAAACATTGAGCAACCCGGCACACCTAATGGCTACTTGGAGAGATACATTATAGAAGGATGATATCTTAAACTCAAGATCAGGAAGTGAAGACAGGTGACTGGGGAGCTTAAAGTCAAAAGCAGACTTCAGGTTTATAGTGTGTTACCACAATAGATAATATACAAAAGGTTACTACACAAGAGATACAACACACATCAACAAAACAACATATGGTCACCAAAGTGAGAACGAAAACGATCCACGCTGTAACCAATAAGCCCAGTGGCCTCGTCCTCTGGCCCTGACCTGAGGGGTCAAAGTGAAAGGCGATAGCGTGACGTCGCCTCTGCCTGTCAAAACCTAGCTGTAGTGTGTGTGTGTGTGTGTGTGTGTGTGTGATAGTGTGACAGAGAGCGACGAAAGGAACTGTCAAAGCCACAGATATAGACATCTAGACATCCTTCATTTCCAACACCTGCTCAGTTCAGTTACTCATCAGCTGGACAGGAACACATCCCCTCTGCCTGTCAGGACCTAGCTGTGGTGTGTGTGTGTGTGTTGTGTGTGTTTGTGTGTGTGTGTGTTGTGTGTCTACAAAATGAATAACTAAGCAATCAAGCTCAAGTGAACCTAGCTTTGGTGTGTGTGTGTATGACAGTCTGTGTGTGTGTGTGTGTGTGTGTGTGTGTGTGTGCCTGTCAGCGTGAGCGTGAGAGCCAACAACATGTGGGTGGTGGTGATATGACACACTAAATGAACTACAAACTCATCTCAGTTTTCCATGACAGCTCGTTACGTCACAGACTGACCATGAGGAGAGGAGGTATGCGGCCTTGGATGACAATGACATAGCGTAAGACTAAGAGACGGTGTCAGCTTGCTTTTTTGGAAGACGGACAAAACAAATTAAAAGAGGAATATTTAAGCTCTGAACGTCTTTAAAAGTGATTTTTCTTCACATTTTTGGTTTGTAAATTGTTTTAGTTTTTTCTTACAGAAGAGAACAACAATCGCCAACATTCATCAACAGTGAATAGCTCAGCAAAACGCAACCTGTAGCCTATCGCAATTAAACACACACACACACACACACACACACACACACACACACACACACACACACACACACACACACACACACACTCATAGATTTTGAATCACGTTTTGAATGAAGAGGGGCGAGCTTACCTGTTTGAGCGTGCATTGCGTTGGGAAGTAAAACCACGACGCACAGAAGACGTTTCAAAAAAACAGTTTCAAGTCCCATCGTCCTGCAAAGTCCAGCACGCGACTGTATTGCAACCAAAACAGCGCGAGGGAGGGAGCAACTGGCACCGTTTAACCGAAAGTCCTCTCGTCTTTTTTCGGGAACAACAGTTGAGCGCAGCCGTATAGTTTCCGTTATAGCCGAACCAAAAAACAAGTGGAGCAGGGTGAAACGCTTGCAGGATGTAGGTTACTAGGTTACTTGAGGTTCGCGAGAGACTTTTGGTTGGAGGATAGTTGAGGCTGTAGGCAGATAGGGGGACACGGGACTGCGGCGGTGGACCACAGACTACTGTCTGTGTGTGTGTGTGTGTGTGTTTGTGTGTGTGTGTGTTTGTGTGTGTGTGTGTGTGTGTGTGTTTGTGTGTGTGTGTGTGTGTGTGTGTGTGTGCAGCATCATAGTGTGTGTTAGGAGAGGCATAAGCGGTACACCTTCACATATTGATCCAGACATCTGCACACGTTCATTCATTATTATTTATAACAATGTTTTCAGTATAAATGGGTTTGACCATATATTTAAAACAATAAGAAAGTAACATCATAATATACCCCCCTTCTTTCTGTATCACCTTGACTACCCAAACATTAAATATAGGCTACAGCTCCGGAAAAAATGAAGAGACCAGTCTGTATTTTTCTTAAATCTTCATCTCTACATTATTGAAAATGCTCTTAATGACAATATTCTTATTGGGAATTTGGTAGAAATGTTATCAGTAGTTTATAGAATGAAACCAAAACTTTCATTCTACTCAAACATATGCCTATAAATAGTAAAACCAGAGACACTGAACATTTGGAGTGGTCTCTTATTTTTTCCCCAGAGCTGTATACTCAACACTTCTTCAGTCTAATTACACTCTGGTATCTGAATCAACTTCAGCCTCGACAATGTTCCACAGTTTGTTTTCTCCATTTTCTAGCAGACTGACCCTGTGTTTCATATCACATACCTTTTGTTTTTTCTACACTACATACTAAATTAGAACACAGGAGTTTGAGGTCCACAGGAGAGAGAAAAAAATCAGATAAGGAAGATTTTTTTTCATTATGTCAAAAAGAAAGGAATACTCCAAAATGCTATTGGATATAGTGGGGCATTTATGTATTTTCAGCATACTACAATTGACGTACATGTATTGGGACATCCTAAATCTTTTTCTGGCGTACTAAATAGTAGGGCAGTATGGGGAGTGGAACACAGGGATAGTCTAATCATGGTGGTTCACTACCAGTCAGTGATATTTCATTAGCTGTAGCCACTGCTGCTGCTAAACACTAAAACAGATGGCCCACATGTTGCATTTTCAGGGAAATGACCTCAGCCAACGAGTGGGATTTTGGATAAGCAAGATATCACATTCAGGTCCTTTCCAAACGACTTGTTTCCATTCTTTTAACTGTGGCTATTGCTACTCAGATATAGAGTTCCCCGGGCAGGAGCGGAGGGGCTGGAGCTCGTTGTTATGGCGTATAGACCTGCAACTGATCTCTTTGGAATAGGAAATCACAAGTGGATGGAGCGATGGCATAATTTTACTGTGACCCTCATTTCAAGAAATGGCTAAAAACAGGGCAGCGATGTGAACATTTTTAGTCATTTATCTCATGTTTGGTGTTTTATGTTTACTTTATTATACATCTTGTTTTGGTGTATTCTTTTAACTAGATATGCCTTCTTGGTCATGCAATATTGTGAGCCTATATTTGCACATTGGGCACCTTTTAATTGTATTATCAAATTCTTGTATTATTATTAATTTTAATCCTTTTTGTTTTTAGCTTAACACCAATTCCTGTCCAGGGACTACAGACGAAAATTAGCCATGTGGCTATAATCTGGCTCAATTGTATATTGTGCACTGTCCCTGCTAAATAAACAATAAATGAAATAAATGAAATGAAATTTGCGATGAAGTCGAGTGAAACAAATGCAAAGCAAAAACAACAATAGATACACAAAATAAAATGCAAATACATCAAATATACATCAACTGATAATGAGATTTTTTTTTAACATTTAGATAGTGATTAGAAGTTAGAAATTCTGTGAGGTATTTAAAAACACACATTCAACCATTCACACACACACACACACACACACACACACACACACACACACACACACACACACACACACACACACACACACACACACACACACACACACACACACACTCATACAACGTGTAGGTCGGTAGCTACTACATGGAGGTGCCTGGCTGTCTTGTTTGACTCCCAGGCAGAGGAGGGATATCACCCCTCCCTCATAAATCTTCCGGACCCTCAGCTAAGAGCCTGGAATAGCCATCAGGTAGAAAGCCCACTGTCTTCCTGTCTGTGTGCTCAGTGCTGCTTTTACACCACCAGCAATTAAAGCTACAGTGTGTAACTTTTCCATATGAATAAATGTCGGTAAACATTTAAGCCATCGCCAAATGAGTTGACAGAAAGTTGATTGTTCAGCTCCATAAAACTCTCTGTATTTCTCAGTATGGCAGCGTTTACAAACTGGTGTTGTCCCCCCGCCCCCCCCCCCCCCCCCGACACTGTTGCAGGAGCTCAGAAATATCCCCAAGAAATGTTTCAGTTGTTGATTCTACTGCTAAGAAAAAACCTGGATGTACAGCAGAAGGTATAAAATCCATGTGCCATCACTGAAGGCTTTACCTCATGTAGATGCACCGACAGTGTTGTTGTATTTACTCAGAACTCCTCATGGGGGCAACAGAAACTACGCAATATAGCTTCAAATCTCAATCGGCATTCTAGACAGAAAACATGAATATACATGTATGACAAGTAAACATAGACGTACATGAGATGTATGAGATATTGTTTGGGGTGACTGTGGCTCAAGTGGTAGAGCGGGTCAGCCAATGATTGAAGGGTTGGCGGTTTGATCCCCGTCCTGCCACTTGTCTCATGGTTGTTGTGTCCTTGGGCAAGACACTTCACCCACCTTGCCTCGTGTGAATGTCAATAGTTAGCCTGCTGCTATCGGTGTATGAATGTGTGTGTGAATGGTAACGTGGGAATGGGAACAGGTCTCCCTTGAAAAAGAGTCTCTGGTCTCAATGGGATTTACCTGTATAAATAAAGGTTTAAAAAATATATATAAATAAAAATGAGTTGGTGGCCTTCAAGTTGCATCCAGGCAGCATACAGAGTGGTAAACAAATGAGGATAATGGCCTCATTTAATACTTAAATCTACACTAATCTTGTGCAATTTTCTCTCATTATAATCAGCTTTGTAGACGTGGGGAAAAAAATGGCGGCGCTGCAGTGTTCCCCTGGGAGATGTGATATCAGCTAAGTGATGCAGGGAAGGCAAACCGTATATAATCATGTTTACCTCCACTCCTCGAAGGAAAACTGATTGTACAACTTTAGAGACGTAACGTGTACAGAAAAGGAGAACACAGGCAGAGCAGAAAAGAACCGGAAAATGATTCAAGCACAGATTAATCAGACCTAAATGTCGGTCCAAAACCATGTTCTAAAGGTCTGAAGACTGTCGGAGTTTGTCCTCTTTCTGACAAACATTCGAACACACACAACTGCCTTAGCATACGTCCTGTTTTGAATGTAATTTGATTCTGCAGGTTTTTTTCATATAAAACTATTTTAATATTTCACTAAGAACTGAACTAAAGAGTGGTGAGTCTCCTATCACAATACAACTCCATAAAGGTACAATAGGTGAGTTAACTCCCTTTGCCACACCTGGAGAGCTAAAATCACTCACTTTCAGTAACGGGTGAAAGGCGTAGTGGATAGAGAATGTACCATATCGGCTACTACGGCCTTCGTTGCAGTGGTCGCGGGTTCAAATCTGACCCATGTACCTTCACTGCAGGTATTTCCCCCTCTCTCTCTCTCTCTGTCTCCCCATTTCAACTCTACTATCTAATAAAGCTTGAAAATGCAAAAAAAATATCATCTTTAAGAAAATAGAGTTACTGCCTCTGCCACACCCAGTTCAGAATGGCTGACCATGGGTTTGTTTGGTAATTGGTTGGAGCTGCAGAAGGAATTGCTTTGTGTTTGTCTTTACTGTAGAAGACAAATGTGACCTCATGACAGCTGGGTCATGACACAATCTATTCCTGCTTCCACCCCCGACAGCCAGCCTCCCATCACATACCCCGACACAGACTGAGTACTCAACACCACAGACCAACAATGCAAACAATCCCTGCGTTCCAATACCCCATACTTCCCTACTATTTAGTATGCCAGAAAAAGATTTAGGATGTCCCAATAAATGCACGTCTATTGCAGTATGTCAAAAATACCCAGATGCCCCACTAACTTTAATTTCATTTTGCAGTATTCGTCTTTATTCTTGACATTTCTCGACATAATGAAAACAAATCTTCTTTATCTGATTTTTTTGCGCTCTCCCGTGGCCCTAAAACTCTTCTGTACTTTAGTATGTAGTGTAGTAAAAAGAGTTGTGGAATGCAGGGAATGCCTCTCAACTACAAACAAACCAAATCCGCAAATCCTCTCTGAGTCAAACATGAGATAAGATGTAATAATTTAAGTCTTAAAAGTGACAGAAACTAAAATGACGCTCTCGCAACATGTGTCCAACCAAGCATCCAGTGTGAATGGATAAACATGTTCTTGCAAGGTCTACTGTCCGTCTGTCTGCATGAAAATTGGTGTCAAAAATTATATTAGTTTGTCGAGGCGCTCCAGTGGCGTAGTGGATAGAGCACGTACCATATTGGCTCCGGCCTTCGTTGCAGTGGTCGTGGGTTCAAATCCAACCCGTGGACCTTTACTGCATGTCATCTCTCTCTCTCTCTCTCTCCCCATTTCAACTCTGTACTATCTAATAAAGCTTGAAAATGTCAAACAATAATCTTAAAGGTGCAGTGTGTAATATGACATCATCAAGAAAGTTTTAGAAAGTTCTAGAATGCAACGCTCCCTGGGTAACCCCAACCCTTTCGAATAATAACAGAAGCTACAGTGGCCTTCAAGGACAAGAACAATTCTAAATTTTAAACAATGCACCTGATGACATTCTAACTATGCCACTTTCAAGATGGCAGCACTAGGCCTTGGTCCAAAATATGCAGAAATATGGACATATATGAGACCCTTTCTAAGGGAAAAATAAATAATAAAAAAAAAAAGTTCAGCTATTATGCACTAAATTAAACGTATTTATGGATATTATAATTACTTTCTACAAAATCTGCTAGGAAATAAAACCCAAAATTCTACACACTGCAGGTTTAAAAATATAATCATATTGATTTGTGTCATATGAAACCTGAGAGACCAAACAACGTTAACAACTTTAAATTTAAGGCCCTGAAATCTAAGTTTAAAATCTGAAGAATTTTTCTCAAACATTAAATATTCATAAATAGACAATCTTCAAACTCAAAGGCAAAGTAGAAAAAAACAAACATAACTTGTGCTATTGTCATTTTGTAAAGTTTCACTGATGTTTTTTCTGTTCTGGGGATTGTGATTTCCTGCTCTATGGAAACAGCTTTTTCGGGGGAAAATGGTGCATCGTAAAAAAAAATGAATAAAAAAAGTCACTTGGTCAAGAAACAACATATCAAAATAACAAAATGTTAACAAAGACCTTATCATGTTTCATTGATTTAGTGAATAGCCCAATAACCCCTGGTGTGTCTGAGCCAAAGATATATAAAAATAAAATGCTTTTTACGGCGTTGCTCAAACAACAGTAAAAACATGTGGAGGTCCTGACACACACAGTTGGACATTGGAACGAAATATAAGAAAGTCTTCAAAAATGTAGACCAGTCGCCATGCTCTGTTTGTTCCTACTTCCCTTAGCAGTAACATTACACGGGCACCATTTACAAGCTTCTGTGTGTTTTACAGCTTGATTTACACATGGTGCATTTTCTCTTAGTTTTCAGACAATGCAATTAGTCTCCATCATGTTGTCAAAGTGACATGTGTGGAGACGTTTGTGAGGGCTTTTGAAAGGCATGGGTTAAACCTCGGCATCTCTGGGCTGCCACGTCTTACAACACAGACTCCTGTTATAGTTTCAGCTGTCAATCAATCAATCAATTAAACAATCAATACATTTTTATTTGTATCGCGCTTTCCATACTGAAGAGATGCTCAAAGTGCCTTTCAGAGATTAAACACAACAACAGAACATGAAAAAAAACAGCAATAAAATCAAGAGAAGAAACTTAAAAGAACCCAACACTCCCACCCCCATAGACATGCACAGAGACATACACACACACACACACACACGCAGACACACACACACACACACACACACACACACACACACACACACACACACACACACACACACACACAGACACACAGACTCACACACTAACCCTGCGTTCCGAATCTCATACTCTTTTTTTCCATTCTACATACTACATCCGACGATAAAAAGAATCTAGTTATGATGCAGTAGGCATACTATTGGGACATACTTTTACTCCTTTATTTCATCATAACATTGCGCCTTGATCTTGCCTCTTGCTTTTATATCCGTCGCATCCCCGTTTGTTTTCATATGGAGGCTTCGTCGACGTGACGTCACTTCACATGCGCACTGGATTGTGGGTCAGAATCGCGCAAATAGGATGCAGTTTTCAACACTAACAATTTTGGCCAGATGTAGTAGGACATCCGGGTACTTGTAACCATCCTAACCATCCATCCAAGAATCGGGACATCCTAAATCTTTTTTCTACATACTATATAGTAGAAAGTATGCGATTCGGAACGCAGGGTGACACATACACACGCAGACACACAAACTCACACACTAACACATACACTAGCTGTCACTAAAGAAACCCTGCTGATTGCACAGCGGCTGCACATCTGTAAATGTCACTGGATACAATGGTTGAAGTTTTTCAGACATGAACTGCGGGGCAAGAGGTCGCGAGGAGGCTGTGATGGTGGTACAGCTCCTGGTTTAACAGGGCCAGCCAGGTCAAGCTCCTTCACAGGCAATGTTTGGTTTCGGCCGCTTTTGGCTGGTTTCAGGTTGTGTGTGTGTGTGTGTGCGTGTCTCTCTGTGTGTGTGTGTGTCTCTCTCTCTCTCTGGGTGTGTGTGTGTGTGTGTGTCTCTCTCTGGGTGTGTGTGTGTGTGTCTCTCTCTCTGGGTGTGTGTGTGTGTGTGTGTGCGTGTCTGTGTGTGTGTGTGTCTCTCTCTCTCTGGGTGTGTGTGTGTGTGTGTCTCTCTCTCTCTCTGGGTGTGTGTGTGTGTGCCTCTCTCTCTGGGTGTGTGTGTGTGTGCCTCTCTCTCTGGGTGTGTGTGTGTGTGTGTGTGTGTGTGTGTGTGTGTGTGTGTGCTGGTTCAGGTTTCCTCAGCTGTCCTGTAAGTCGGTGTGAACAAAGTGACGGCTGTAACTAACTGTCTGGAAAAAGTCTCCTGTGTACAAACCAGTGTTTACATAAGGCAAGGCAGGGCAAGTTTATTTCTATAGCACAATTCAGACACATGGTCGTTCAAAGTGCTTTACAGGGGCATGAAATAAGGGGAAGCTCCTCTGCTCACTGTCTGAAAGTTCTACGAAGTTCTAGAATGCAACGCTCCCTGGGTAACCCCACCCCTTTTGAATAATAACAGAAGCTACAGTGGCCTTCAAGGACAAGAACAATTCTAAATTTTAAACAATGCACCTGATGACATTCCAACTATGATACTTTCAAGATGGCGGCACAAGGCCTTGGTCCAAAATATGCAGAAATATGGACATATATGAGACCCTTTCTAAGGGAAAAAATAATAATTAAAAAAAAAAAAAAACAGCTATTATGCACTAAATTAAATGTACTTGTGGATATTATAATTACTTTCTACAAAATCTGCTAGGAAATAAAACCCAAAATTCTACACACTGCAAGTTTAATGGATTCTCATAACAGGGTTGGTCCAACACAGAGACTAAAACATTGGTTCAATTATGATTCTGGATTGGATTGGATTCACTGTATTGTCATTGTGCAGAGTACAAGTACAGAGACAACGAAATGAGGTTTAGCGTCCAACCAGAAGTGCAAAAGAGCAGTAAGGTGCAGTGTGTACATGAATTGGAATAGTAATTCTGGAGCTGTAATACGTTAAAGGTACAGTGTGGAAAGGGAATGGGTGTTTTTCAGAACAGACTTGTCATGGAATATTATATCGACAAATATGTTTGAATTAGTGAATGATTGCTCGAAAATAAATGTTGTTTATTTTATTACATTAGAATGAGCCTTTTATATCTATTATCTACTAAGAGTGGGGTGCGCCACCATGTTTCTACATCTACGTGTTTTTATATACAGTGGGCGTCCTGGAGAAATGCACCTGTTGGAAGACCAAGAAGAAGAAGTACTATAGAATAAATAACTAAATACATCTTCACCTCATCACGTGATATTGTGGAAAGACTTGAGGCAGTGGTGGATGATGCCATCTTTAGTAACTATAGCTTGTTGTCCTTGAAGGCCACCGTAGCTGAAGAAAGGGAGGGGTAGAGACGTTTAAAAAAAATAGAGATCGCAATGAAGTACAAAGACAAAGTACAAAGGATTTGCTTCAAGTACTTAGTAAAACCCAGATGTTTTATTCTAATCGATAAAGCGCTTGGCATAGGGAACCTTTTCCTCTAGTTCCTCTCTAGACTATTTACCTCCAGATTTTTCTTGGCGGTTCAGTCAGTAAAAAATGTCTCATGTAGCGAATGGCCGACATTAAACAGCTTTCCTCTTCCAGAGCGATTGAAGCAAGAATCTGCAAGAAGCATCAACTCTGTGTGTGCCAAGTCCCTGCCTGACTCTGGGGACCCTGAGCTGTAAGCATGTACAGCTCCTGAAAAACTTAAGAGACCACTCCAAAATGTTCACTGACTCTCGTTTTACTCTTTAGAGGCATATGTTTGAGTAGAATGAACATTTTGATTTTATAATATAAACTACTGATCACATTTCTACCAAATTCACCATAAAGATATCATCATTTAGAGCATTTTCAATAAGTTATGTGGTGATGAAGATTTAAGAAAAATCTAGGCTGGTCTCTTAATTTTTTTCCGGGGCTGTATGCTGGTTACACACGGTTTATCTCATACAGTACTTCATGTAAAGGCATGTTTCCAACCCCCAAAATGTATTCATTTCAGTGTAAGTGATATCTTGTTCAGCTCTGATTTTTATTTTTTGTACTGCCTAAGTCTAGACTTTACAATTAAAGTATAGCAAATGGTAATTTGTGGTAATTAATTACTAAAGGAAGTGAACTGTCTGCTTCTGTTAAAATAATTACAGTAAAACGTCATACCGTCAATGTTTGAGCTCACCTGAATGATATGCTGCCACCCGGTGGAGATATCCCAACATTACAATTTATTTCACAGTAATTTCTGTTCATTGTGAGGAAATTTCTCTAGTTTCTTTTTTTTTTTAGATTTTTTTTCATCTGAATGAACGGATCTTAATGTGTGTGTGTGTTTACTGTGGAGTCTAGACAAATCCAAATTAAACGTTGACTGTGAACAGTTGCTGGCTGCATGCACAAACCTTCAGCTTTGTTCCCTTGCGGTTCCCTGTAACAGTGTGAATGCTGTTTTTTTTCTCGTTTTTTGCGTTTTTTTTTTTCACTCTTGCGTTTGACACTTTTGCGCTTTTAGACACTTAAACACTTTTGCGTTTTTTTTCCCGTTTTTTTGCCGGTTTTATTAGTGTGAATGCTGTTTTTTTTTTGTTTGTTTTTTCCTTTTTTTCACACTTTGTTTATTTTTTAAATTAATTTTTATTTATTTTAATTTTTGTTTTGTCGTTTTTTTTCACACTTTTGCGTTTTTAGACACTTAAACACTTTTTTTTGTTTATTATTATTATTATTATTATTATTATTATTATTATTATTATTATTATTATTATTTTTCAGTTTGGTGGGCCTAAACTGACCTGGTTTTATCTCAGTTTTGTCTAGTGCCGCCCAATTTCTTCCCTAAAGATCTCCCATTACATTGGTCCATTCCATCACTCAATTTGGCCCACCTGATTGTGTTTACCTGCTCGATTTAAGCAATGCAGCTCAGGGTTCACAAACTTTCGCACGTACAAATGTTGGCAAATCATTTGTTTTTTCTGTTTTAACAATTGATTTCCAGAAAAGAAAAATGTTGAATTGATAAACAAACATCTCATCTATTTCATTTAAAAAGTACTGGTATTGATAAAAATTAATGATTAATGGTTAAACTAAATACAATTCCTAAATTCTCAAGGGGTTCACATACTTTCAAGCAGCACTGTATAGCGCCGATTTATTTAGCCGATTTTCTCAGCCCCAAAGCACTTTACATTTCTTACCACATTCACCTATTCACACACACACTCATACATACATACATACATACACCGATGGCAACAATTGTCTTACAGTATGTAGGGCTCCAACATCGTTTTGTTTGCTTTTCTGTTGCTAAGTTATCGTTGTCTTTTATTGTTGACTGTCCTGCTGAGCTCAGCCTACTTCATTCTTTGTGTTAAGAAGACTAAAAGCCGCTTGTTACCTAGCAGCACTTTTTATTTGTTGTGTGTCTGAAATCAACTCTTGGTCCTCCTACCGTCTGCTACTTTCTCCACTGTGTTCGTGACATAAGAACACACCGCAAAACAGGTCTCGAGAAGTGACAGGCCAAGAGATATCTCCGAGAAATTCAAGGGTAAGCAAATACAGCTCTGGAAAAAAAACCAAAGAGACCACTCCAAATGTTCAGTGTCTCTCATTTCACTATTTATAGGCATATGTTTGAGTAGAATGAACATTTTGATTTAACAATATAAACTACTGACAACATTTCTACCAAATTCCAAGACATTTTTTGTCATCAAGAGCATTTTTCAATAAGTAATGTAGAGATGAAGATTGAAGAAAAATCCAGACTGGTCTCTTAATTTTTTTTTCGGAGCTGTATACCTTATACTTGTCCAATGGCTCCATATAGTTTGTTGCCTCCACTGTCCTCAATCTCCTTCCAAGAAAAAATCCAGTTCTCAGCAAGACAGCGTCTCGATTTGGCAAGAAGCAAGTATTTCACGCTCCCTGAAACTGAGAAAAACAACAGTGACGTGTGGAGCGTCAAGCCACCGGATTTCTCCCTAAAACTCTGCAGATCTTTGTCGGTACCACTACCGCAACAGAAAGAAAGACAGACACATTCAAATATAGTTGCACCTCGGCGTAGCGAAACAAAGAAGAGAGTCAGAGAGTTATTTTTACCAAAGGTTTTACATGGGACTAGCCAGAGAGAAGATGGTCCAAAGTTCCTCACAGCCTACAAGCCTCCCGACGCTCTGGAGTCTGAGTTGATGTTTGTCAAGGATGGGAAGTATCCGGTATCCGGGCCGTACAAGAACCCCAAACCACACAACTTCAGACCAGTAAGTGACTGCAAATTAATGTCTTTCTATGTGTTAAAGTCACATTAATGCAGCATTAATATTGGTTGGAAAACATGATGTACAGTAAAACAATGCAGGGACCATTCGTCTAATAATACTTTTTCTCAAATAAGATTTTGAATGCAGGATTTTTTTAAAATGTAGTATACATAGTAGAGTACTTTTACAGTCTGATTACTTGATTACTACCACGAACAGTAATTATGTGTATCTTATTATACACAAAAAGGTGATTAACAACTGAATTTAGGAAAGACATGAACTTTCTATTCCACTACATTTGTCGGACATGCTATCAAGATACATATACGAATACAATGTTTTATACTACATCATAAGCGCTTTGAATGCGAGAAAAGCGATATATAAATTAATTGTATCATTATTATTATTATACTCTTCCAGTGGAAACCATGGAGTTATTCACTATTAAGAGATTCTAAGTTCTCACAGTACAGCCACACTATATGTTTTTGTTGTTCTGTCTGAAATAATGTTGAATTGAATTGAATATATGTTGATTTTAAATAATATTTTGCATTGCTTTAGATTAAATTACCTAATTTTACAGTAGTACAAGTCACATACACATTAATGCAGCAGAATTCGTTCAAAAAACACGTTATGTACAGTAAGCAATGCAGGGACTAAATACGTCTTCCAGTGGATTTGACCACAAGATGGCGATAAACACAACACTAAAACATTTGCCCTGCGTTCCAAATCACGTACTCTTTCTTTTTACTACACTACATACTAAAGTACAGAAGAGTTTTAGGGCCACAGGAAGAGAGAAAAAAAATCAGATAAGGAAGATTTATTTTCATTATGTCGAGAAATGTCAAGAATAAAGACGAATACTCCAAAATGCTATTGGAGTTAGTGGAGGCATTTATGTATTTTCAGCATACTACAATTGGCGTGAATGTATTTGGGACATCCTAAATCTTTTTTTGGCATGCTAAATAGTAGGGAAGTATGGGTATTGGAACGCAGGGTTGATGTTTTACCTTCTGTTTGTCATCTGTACTATTTTCAGCTTAATGAAGATCTTCCAGACATAGTCACTAGGTATGACAGAGATCCTGGCAACCTGCATCTGAAACTACAGCACATGGACATCAGTAAGTGGATTAACTTTACATTTTGGGATTTCTTTTAGATAACACTTAAAAAAATATATATAATTATTTTGAATGTTTTCATTGTGTTTGCCCGTTTCTTTAAAATATAGTCTATCATAGTAAGCACACATTTTAGCCACAGTGCCCCTGACTCCTGGAACAGCCTACAACATCAAATTAAAATAAATACACTCATAACTGTTAACCAATTTAAAGTTATTATTTTGAATCAGCCCCTCTACACTTGTAACTGTTTTAATTAGGCTATTGTCTCTTTCATTCAATTGATCTGAATGTTTTTAATTGTTGTTGTCTCTTTGTAAACTTGTTGTGTATTCTAATTGTATATTGTGTATCTGTAATGTGTCTCGACGTCATTGTAAAAGAGGGTCACCCTCAATTGATCTTTCAAGAATAAATAAAGGAAAATGAAATACTAGATCCTGGTGACCTGAATCTCAAACTAAAGCACATGCACATCAGTAAATTGACTTTTTTTTTTTTTTTTTTTTTACTTTACATTTAACTTTGTCTTAAATTTTGATATTCAGATTTTTTCCATTTTTGTCGTTCAGTTTCTTTAAAATTAAAATTAAAAAATAAATATATATATAAATATAAAATGTAATGGTATTGATTAATTGATTACTTAATTAATTGACTATTTATTGGTCTAATACAAAATATAAAATTAAAATTATTATTATTATTTTTTTGCTTTAAATTCAACTTTATCTTTAATTGTGATATTCTGAATGTTTAATTTTTGTCTGTCTGTTTCTTTCAAATTAATCATTGTTGGCACAAATCACTAAATTAATAAATATCTTTTCTTTTCCAGTTCGGACCGCTAGATCCCAGTCAGGTTTAAGTTTGAGGGACAACAGGACAAAGATGGACACCTATAAACCTGCAGAGCCCACATGGGACGCAAGGCTCATACTCCCTCAACCGCACTGGCCTCCAAAATCAGCCTCCTACACAGTCAGTGACTGGCTACATAATTACTTTACATACAGCTCTGGAAAAAAAATTAAGAGACCACTCCAAATGTTCAGTGTCTCTCGTTTGACTATTTATAGCCATCTATCTATCTATCTATCTATCTATCTATCTATCTATCTATCTATCTATCTATCTCTCTCTCTCTCTCTCTCTCTCTCTCTCTCTCTCTCTCTCTCTCTCTCTCTCTCTCTCTCTCTCTCTCTCTCTATCTATCTATCTATCTATCTATCTATCTATCTATCTATCTATCTATCTATCTATCTATCTATATATATGTTTGAGTAGAATGAACATTGTGGTTTTATAATATAAACTACTGACAACATTTTCTACCAAATTCCAAAACATTATTTGTCATTAAGAGCATTTTCAATAAGTTATGTAGGGATGAAGATTTAAGAAAAATCCAGACTGGTCTCTTAATTGTTTTCCGGAGCTGTACGTACAGTACATCCTGAATACAGACATATCTACATAGAGAACTACTTAGAAATAGTCTGGGGCTCATTTTAAAATCATGTCATCATTATGCAGATTGTGAATTTAAAGGCCCTGGCCAGGGGCGTAGCACCAAATTCTGGGCCCCTATACAAAAAGACACATGGCCCCCCTCTGCCTTGGGCCCCCCCACGACTGCATCACTTTTCCCCCCAGTCCGTCGGCCCTGGCAACCCTCACAAATAAATATATGAAATCAACGCATGGTCAATAAGCTGTTTACAACAATCTGATTAAAAATACATTTTCATAAATATTATAAAATTTTGTCTAAAAAACTGCTTTTTTGCTGTCTAGAACATTTTCCAGGATGGTGTGGCCCGGGCGTGGTCAATAACGTTCTCTAAGGGATACATTTAAATCACTTAATTTACTGTGATTATTGGACAGTGGTCATGTGAAAGGGTGACATTACATGAATTATAGAATAATAGTATAGTCAAGTCAAGTCAAGTCAAGTTTATTTATAAAGCACATTTAAAACGACAGCAGCCGACCAAAGTGCTGTACAGGCAGAATAAGATAAAAAACATAGGCAAGACAGAGACAAAATCACACCGGGGGAAAAAAGAAAAACACGCATAAAATCATTAAAAACTAAATTTAAAAATGAAATAGAAATATCAATAAGAAAGTCAGAAAATATGCCATAATCAAAGGTATAGAAAGTTATTAAATACATTTTCTCAAGGGACTGTATTTCGCTATAGTTTAAAAGATCTATCAACATAAAGTATCCCAGTTTAGAAAGCTTAGAGTTACACCAATTTGAATACTAATATTGACTGTTTGTTTTTCAGAGACACAGACGAAGGAGAGGAGCGTACAACGCATTTCTGGACCGTGTGGAGGAGACGCTCTCAAGATCATGGAAAAACAGAACATGACTTTCAAGGATTTTTTTGTAAAGATTTCCAATATTGCGATAAATAAACGGACGGACGGACAGACAGACAGACAGATAGACAGACAGACAGACAGACAGACAGACAGACAGACAGACAGACAGACAGACAGACAGACAGACAGATGGATACAGTGCTGTGTGAAAGTTTGTGAACCCCTTGAGCCTTTTGGAATTTTATTTATTTTAACTATTAATTAATTTTTCTCAATACCAGTATTTTTTATATGAAATAACAGATGTTTGTTTATCAATTCAACATTTTTTTTTTTTAAATCTTAAAGGCCAAGAAACTAAAGAACTCCATATATGTTTCTCTTTGCCTGGTGCTACTATTCGGAAGTAATTTGTCGATTCCTGTAAATTTGAAAACAACCAGAGTGTGTGTGCAGTTCCATTGAACTGTGACGCGGAGGTGTGTGAGCCTGAGGGTGCAGTCCGCTGTCAGTAAAGCGTAGGCAGGCAGAGAAACGGCCTCGGGTTGGGGTGTTTCCGCCTACCATAAACCTCCACAACTTTTACCCTGACTAAGGTGTAAACTCCCTGGGAAAATGAAAAAAAAACCAATAGGGAAAAAGGGATGAATAAGCGACTGGATCTCGTATGGAAAACATTAGAGAACCAGACAGTGGGGTGAATACAACTGTTGGGCGGTTTCGAGTCTGGACATCTACCAGTGTTTGGAACGGTTCAGATTCAGAAATACACACAGAATGATAAATGAAAGATTTTGTTTTATTTTCAATGACATCTGGCATTGTGATAGATAGATGGATAGGTGGATGGATATATAGGTATACAGACAGACAGACAGACAGACAGACAGACAGACAGACAGACAGACAGACAGACAGACAGATAGACAGATAGATAGACAGATAGACAGACAGACAGATAGATAGATAGATAGATAGATAGATAGATAGATAGATAGATAGATAGATAGATAGATAGATAGATAGATAGATAGATAGATAGATAGATAGATAGACAGACAGATAGATAGACAGACAGACAGACAGACAGATAGATAGATAGATAGATAGATAGATAGATAGATAGATAGATAGATAGATAGATAGATAGATAGATAGATAGATAGATAGATAGATAGATAGATAGACAGACAGATAGATAGACAGACAGACAGACAGATAGATAGATAGATAGATAGATAGATAGATAGATAGATAGATAGATAGATAGATAGATAGATAGATAGATAAATGTATAATTTTAGGCATATATTTTGTTGATATTTTTATACATTTACTAAAGTACGATTTACAAACAGGACTAGTTGTTGTATTGGTAGTTTTACTTAAAGAATATCTGAACACTGAGATCAGAGAAAGTCGTATTGCTCAATCATGGCAGTAGACATGCAGTGACTGTGGTTGTCATGAATGCCATGCCCCCTCCATCTGAATCCCAATGGTACCCCAACAGCTGTTCATTGAAGAATTATAAACACGCGAAGCCGGCACATGTCCCGAGCATGTCTGAAATAGCTGCACACACACATGTGTTCAATGGAGTCATCTGTGACTATGCATAACTCGCAGACTAAAAATAAAATAAAAAGAATATCAGTCAATGTATTCACCCGCATGCCCCTTACGGCTGCCATGTGTTTGTTTGATTTTGATCCCCCACAATCCTTTGCAATATTGAACAATGTCATGGAAGTAATACAAGACTGACCCTGCGTTCCGAATTGCATACTCTTTCTTTTTTCTATTCTACATACTACATCCGACGATAAAAAGAATCTAGTTAGGATGCAGTAGGCATACTATTGGGACATACTTTACTCTCTTATTTCATCATAACATTGCGCCTTGATCTTGCCTCTTGCTTTCATATCCATCGCATCCCCGTTTGTTTTCATATGGAGGCTCCGTCGATGTGACGTCACTTCACGTGTGCAATGGATTGTGGGTCAGAATCGCCCAAATAGGATGCAGTTTTCAACACTAACAATCTTGGCCAGGTGTAGTAAACATCCGTTTTTTTTTTAAACCATCCTACATCTGGCCACAAGAATCGGGACATCCTAAATCTTTTTTCTCCCATACTAAATAGTAGAAAGTATGCGATTCGGAACGCAGGGTGAATCTGAGATGGACAATAAAATATTGTAATTTTATTGGGTCATTATTTGTGTTTTTTGTGATTTTACATTTACGTTTTGTATATGTGAGGAAAAAATCTATAGGGACAAGCATGGCAAATTAACTTTAAAATATTATAAAATTAACATTACATCTTATGGTTTTACAAAACATGGTGTTAACTTGGGTCCGTGCATAGCTGGTATAAAATAACCTATGTGATGTCAGGGGAAAGTGACTAAGTTTAACTCAAGTACTGTAGCCTGTACTATTTTGAGTTAGCCTGCTAGCACACTCATCAAAAGCTACTTTTTACATAAACACCAGCAATCTACGAACAGTTCAAAGGAATACAAAATGTAGATAAGTGTTCTGAACTTTGCTCTCCCATCAATCATCACATGACCCCTTTGGATTTATCTGATGACCCTTGTGAGGAGCCTGACCATAGATCAGAACTAAAAGCCAGCTAGCCTATCTATGGGCCTCACTAACTATCCTGTGGCTAGATAATGTCCGACGCAAAACCTACGATGGCCCAACAGTTATCCTAAAGTTAGAAGGCTTTTTTTTTTTTTTTTTTCAAGGTTTAGCAGTTAGGAATGATGCTTGTGTAATACACTTTTCCTATCTTGAATTAAGATAGGAACATTGACATTTAGGAACTGTTAATCTGTAATGTCTTTTTTCCTAAATTAGGTCCTAACTCTATTCACCATGGTTACCAAACAGTTAAGATAGGAATTGTGAGTTAGGAAGTTTCTGTAATACGGCCCCTGACCCCTAGGTTGGGAACAACAACCTGACAATAAACTACTTGACTGTAGGCCTATATAAAACTATTAAAAAAAATGCAAAATTAATCCAATTTGAGCAGCATTGGCTACAATGTTAATATGCTGTTGGTAACACATTGATGCAACAGTAGCCTATTCACAATAATGTCATTATATCACTCACAGAGGACATTTAGCTTAACTATCTTTTAGCCAAAGTACTTTTTGTGATGATATTTTTGTAGGCTACTTATATTATAAATGTAAAGTAGGCCTATATGTTGTTTTATTGGTGATTACTGCTGAAGTGAACCTAGCCTAAATAATCTTCTTTTACCACTGATCTAATATTTCCTCATCTCTCTCTGTGAAGATAAACGAATCAAACCTAATCATTGTAAAGTCTCAACCAGTTAAGATAACAGAGACAGTTTATAAGCCAGTGTGAGTAGAAAGCATGAAAGGCCAGTTTGTTGTTATGCTTCACGCATGAGGGGCAGCAGTCGGCGTGGTTTAGCTTTTCCTGCCCCTTTCTGACCAATCATTTCAAACAAAAACACGCGGAAGAATGGGGCGTATCTTACAGCAGAGTCCCCCCCCCCTCTCACTCTCTCTCTCTCACACACACACACACACACACACACCCTCTCTCTATCTCTCACCCCACATACACACACACACACACACACCCTCTCTCTCACACTCTCACCACACACACTCGAGGACAAAAAAAGGGGAAAAGGAAAACCATGCAAACTACGCCGAACTGAACCAACGGTAAGTTTGAAAGTTGATTTTAACTGTTACTAACGTTAATAAACTGCCACTCGCGAGCTAGCTTATCGACGCATCCCGGTTTGTTTACACGCTCTGAATGTCCATTTATCGAGAGAGAGAGAGAGAGAGAGAGAGAGAGAGAGAGAGAGAGAGAGAGAGAGAGAGAGAGAGAGAGAGAGAGAGAGAGAGAGAGAGAAACACACCTCACATTGTAAAGTACAATAAGTCGTTTGAATTTGATTTGGAAATACATTTAAAATGTATTTGAGCTTTGTTTCGGTCAAAACTCGCCTACCCACAACTTCGTGGACCGCAACATTCGTGTGTTCGACTCCAAAAATCAGTTTACAACATATTCATTTAAATTTTTTAAATGAAATGTACCTTCGTTACCTCTCCAGTCGTTAGTTAAATGAACAACTCCGACGTCACATCGCCTACAATGTGTTTACGGCTCAATAACGTTAAACTAGTGATATTTAAAAGTAAAACACGTAGTGACAGACAGACGGGGGAGCAACAGGTGATCCCGGTTCCCGGGCTGACGTGTGATTGACAGCCGCTATCAGCCAATCCGCACACATCGAACGAAGTCCATGAGCCAATCGCGTTTGTCCTGCAGTGTTCGAGTGGGCGTTGTCTGCACACTGACAGCAGAGCTATCAGCGGTAGAGCCTCACTGGGACAGCGAGGACAGACAGGGAGGGTTGTCTGTTTCTAGGGAAGGATTTCACCGTCGTAGTTTTGCTGATAGAAACACTGGTGGAAATATATCGTCAGTTTAATTCAACGCATTGTATTTAAACGCCAGAGAGGACCGCGTTTAATGTGCAGGGAGGATCACAATGAATGGTTTCTCTACGTATGGCTCAGACTGGTAGGTAAGAAAGCTTGGACTGCACGTAGACATGGATTTGTTCACCTGCCGTGTGAATAGCCCTTGGTCATACGTGACAGTACATTTAGTGCAGTCTCATAGCCAGACACAATACTGGGCCGTTTCAAACCAAGCTTTATTTAAATACATTTAGTCTTATACAACACTAACATTACAATACAATACAACAAGATTAACACACAGGCCTCCATAGGAATGTTACTGTGATGAGATGCCTACATTAAACTCAGCACATTATTTTGGACGTCTATATTACATGTCACTGTAAATGCTTTATTGTGTGACTGACTGCGCACACAAAGTAATGTTCTGTCCATATTTGGATAATGCTACTACTCTGTTACAGGTGGGTAGATGTGTCAATGTATTGACTCGGTTATCAGTCTAGATATAGAGGTAAAGGATATTACAAAGTGAGTAATGCACTTCTGTGGACTTTGAGTCTAATAATAAAATGAGTACCTCTCATCATTCAAATAAATAATTTTTAAGAAAAAATAGTTTCACGTGAAAATCTTCTCATAGTAGGTTTACTAGAGAAACGACCAGCAAATGTTACATTTTCAGTACGAACAAACTGATGTAATTATGGATGTTTTTTCGTTGCTCACTACTTGATATGGCAGAGAATGTGATAAGAGATACTTATCACATTGAACATAGTGATTGTATCTATTGTTATTGTAAACTATATTGATGTGCGACTTTACAGCAAGACTTTGTACATTTTAAAAGGAGCACACAATATTAATCTGGCAAATGAAAAGTTAGAAATTCTCAAACTCTAAAATACCCTTGATCAGATACACATACAATTTGGGTTTTGCTGCTACTTCCCTATTTGGTCTGGTATGACCGGTAGCTTGTGTTGGTAAACTTTATGTGCTCAAACTAGACCTTGTGTAACACAGTTTGTTGACTATATGACTCAACTCTACTCGTGCTACTGTTTAACTACGCTTAAAGGCCGACTTCACCGGTTTGAATATGAAGGTGTATTGAATTCTGAGATCCTATGTAGTATAAATGTGCAAAAAAAATTAAAATCAGTTCATCCTAGCCTGAGAAAAGGCAGAAAGAGTGTTTTTTTTAACCCTATATTTCTCTTTCTCGTGACATCACAGAAAGAGAAATATAGGGTTAAAAAAATGTACTTTGTAAATATTACTGTGATGTCACAGTAAAAGACACCACAGTAATATTTACAAAGTAAGTTTTTTTTTTTTTTTTTTTTTTTTTTGGGACATTTATACTACATAGGATCTCAGAATTCAATACACCTCCATATTCAAACCGGTGAAGTAGGCCTTTAAGCTCCTCAAAATCACCTAATTAGTTTAGTTTAGTTTAGTTTATTTTTCCACATACAAATCGATTAAAAAAAAAAACATGTAGTTTAAAAAAAAATTAAAATACATGTGTGGATGTGGCAGAAACCTAATGATCATTTATTTAAAGCAAAAGTCTTTGGAAATGAAATGTGTTTTTATCCTTTAATTCGTTAGCCTCGTAGCATAATTGCCTAAATCATATTTACTCTACTCTACTTTTACTCTACATCTACTCTATTCTACATCTACTCTACATCTACTTTTCGTTAGCCTAATAGCATAATTGCCTAAGTCATATTTTAAGGGTTATAGAGTAGGGTAAAGTAGAGTAGAGTAGATGTAGAATAGAGTAGATGTAGAGTAAATATGATTTAGGCAATTATGCTGTGAGGCTAACGAATTACCACTTGTGGCCACAGTGGCTGTTGAGTCAAAGTGACGTAGCCTTGCTGTAAGTGCTTCTGTAAACTTGTCTTTCACCCTCAATATAATAACACACATTATGCTTTCAGGTAATTGCTGCAGTCATTGTGGAATATACCGTGAGCTCTAAAGGATTACTGCTGGACAATTGGAATATAAAATCTGCCAAATCCTTCCCCATGAGGAAAGATGGGGAACGGATTATCAGAGCAACCTAGCAGCTTCCTCTCAAACATCCCGTTCTTCCAGTCTTTTCACATTGCCATTCTCGGGCTGGACTCGGCCGGCAAGACCACCGTTCTCTACCGACTGCAGTTCAACGAGTTTGTCAACACGGTGCCCACCAAAGGTTTCAACGCGGAGAAGGTTAAACTGTCCCTGGGCGGCCATCGCTCCGGGACGTTTCACTTCTGGGACGTAGGCGGTCAGGAGAAACTCCGCCCCCTTTGGAAGTCCTACACTCGATGCACGGACGGCATCATATTCGTGGTGGACTCCGTGGATGCCGAGCGCATGGAAGAGGCCAAAACGGAGCTCCACAAAATCGCCAAGACTTACGAAAATGCGGGGGTGCCTTTGCTCGTGGTGGCCAACAAACAGGACTTGAGGCACTCCTTAGGACTCGCCGAAATAGAGAAATTACTGGCGTTGAAAGAACTGGGGCCTGGGACTCCCTGGCACCTGCAGCCAGCGTGTGCCATCATAGGAGATGGACTCAGAGAAGGCATGGAAAGACTTCATGATATGGTGCTCAAACGGAGAAAGGTCCAAAGGCAGCAGTCTCAAAGAAGAAAGAGATAATCCTTTGTTGTCATTTGTAAAAGACTTGTTTGTTGTTTTAAATGTGAAGGAAACAAAGGATTTTTTTTTTTCCCCCCTGGGTGGATAACCGGACGGAACATCCACCATCCAGGTTCCGCATTAAATCGTTCTGAGTTTTATCAGTCCGAAGATTTTTTGAGATTTTTAAAGGTTCCCCGCTCTTGGTTCTTGTGATGATGCTGTTCTTCAGGAAGTGACGTCATATAAAAGGAACACAGTATGAAGATGAGAAAGTTTTAAGACACGTGTAGGTGGATATGTTTATATAAAGAGTTTATATGGATTTTTAAAAAGCACTGAGGGTCTGGGGGTGTGGAAGGGTGATAGAAGTTTAAAGATACTGTATGTTTCACTGAATGGCTAATGGCATGTTCCAAGCATTATTACCAAAAAATAATTTAAGAAAAAGGCTTTGAGTATAGTTGAAGGATTCATTTGGTGAATGGACATTGTTACACCAGAGGGGCAATGAAATAAATATACATAAGTTTTATTTAATTGTTTTGTATGTTATTATTTTCGTAAACATTTTTTACACTGGACTTCCTTTGTTAAAGATAAAAGTATTATCGAGCGTTATCGTATTATTTTTCCTGATTTGTTTGCTGGCTTATATCCCACTTTTTTTTCTTTTTTTTTTAAAGCACTTTAGAATTTCACTTCATATGAAGTTTAGCATATTATGTTCTGTTGGATTTTACAGAAATGTTTTGGGCAAAGTACAACTGATGCTACTGTAGTGGGTCCACATTGGCCACATTGTCATTAGACTGCTAATGCATTATGTTTTGATAAATAAAAGACTTAGAGCAATGTTGCCTTTGGTATTGAGGGTATTATTATGTCCTGTTTGCTATTCTAGACGGGCCTTTGTATTTAAAAAGCAGGTATGCTCGAGGTTCAATTGCTAACCTACAATTAATTTGGGTGATAGCTGGCTTAAGCTTTAAAGGCGGAGTGAGCGATTCGGTAGAACACTTATTGTCAAAATAACTTTGTCAAAATCAGTGAATATCTCCTCACGATAAGCTACCTGTCCATATACTGTTTGTGAGCTGAATTTTTTTTCAGAATAATATACTGCCTAGGCTCTTTTAAACTGGTATGTAAACAAAAGGGCGCCCACCATAGCTAGCAGCATGCCCGTTAACAGAGCCTAGGCTGTGTATTAACACTGGAATTTGTTCAGCGCACACACTGTAGGATTGTGAGGAGATATTCCCTGATTTTGACAACAAGCTTTCTCCAGAATCGCTGACCCCACCTTCTTAAGAAACGTGTCTGAATCCGTGGAGACTGAGGGAGAGTATGTCAAAACAACTGTCAATCTTCCCCATAGTGTGTGTGTGTGTGTGTGTATGTATGTGTGTAACAAGGCACTTAAGCTTAACCACGAGTTCCCCCAGTAGATCTGCTAGATGGCTGACATCGTTACAGGACTTGTTTATCTGTGACATGTCTGTGAATGTGACGCATGGAGCTTTTAAAAAAACAATGCTGAGTCAACCTAACCATGTAATTACCACTCGTTAAAACTACGTCCTCGGATGCACCTAAAGCAACGAGCGCGATGATTGTGTTGACATAGGAACACACCCAAACTCTGACGGCCCATTTAAATGATAGCGTGCAGGTACAAAGTGCAGTAATGTCTGCACTGAAGTCTTTGGCATGCCTTATCATATGTTTTGTTACTCATTAAACAGAGTTGTAGTAATTGCAAGTCTTGTAATGAACTCAGAATTTACTCATAGGTACAATTCATGTCAATAATGGTGTATTTCCATTCAGAAAAACCTATAAAAATTAAAAAAACGATACATATCCCCACCCTGAAAAAGCTTGAAGGTGGAGGCAGTGATTCTTGATAACACCTTATGTCAAAATCAGTGAATATCTCCTCCCAATCTGCTATCTGTCTGTGATTGTGTGTTGGGGTTAATACACAGCTTAGGCTCTGTAAACTGGCATGTAAACAAAGGGGCCCGGCCTACTGTAGCTAGCAACATACCAGTTTACGGAGCCTAAGCTTTGAATTAATGCTGATGATATTTTTTTCCCAGCACGCACACAGTATGGACAGGTAGCAGATCATGAGGAGATATTCACTGATTTCGACAACAAGCGTTCTCCAGAATCACTGACTCCACCTACCTTTTTAATGGTGCACTTTTCATCCACACCAATAAACCTAATACAAACACACACACACAATCACTCCAAATCTCCGCACAGTGTAAAAGCTTAAAGGTCTCTCTACTATTGGGAGCTGCGTTGTAAAAGGGTTAAAAGGTGCACTGATGCATGTCAGCAGCACAGACAGGCCTGATTTGAAAAGGTTGTCGGGGCAGCCGGCAAGCCAGACCCTGTCCAACAGGCTGGGGCAGGACTGGATGGGGAGGGGAGATGAATGACTGGGTATTTTTGGACTGGGCTGGGAGGATATGTAGCCCAGTGTATTAACACCATTTGCTTCTCCCATTCCATTGAAACAATTAGCGAATGCATAAGCTCGACAGGCCCGCTGCTGCAGCTGGCTTTTCTAAAATAACTCTCTTGATGCAGATTGGTAATTTTCACTGCTCCTCGCCATATAAATATCTGTTCCAGTTCAATGTGATAATTATGACATTGATGTGGGGTTTGGGTGCTGTATCTCAGGGGGGTTATGGCTTTTAAAAATAGAAGAGAAAAAAATCTCATTCTCAGCACAGCATTTGTATGACTGTAGCCCTTAAAGTCTTAGGGCTACAGCACAGTGCAATTCAAATCAATGGAACATCAGCTGATAGATTGAAATATTTTTGTCACTTTCAATTAAATTCAAATCAGTTTATTCGTCCCCAACGGGCAATTTAAAGGGGGCACATGACAGTAGCTTCAAAAACACAAGACACAGTCAACAAACATAAGCAACGCACACACTGTATAATCAACAACACGCGCATCACACTCACACACAGTGGCGTGCACAGGTAGACCTGAAGTGGTGCTGAAGCACCTGCCCTTTTCCCCTGGCCCAATCAAGTGCCCTTTTGAAAAAAAAAAAATAATAATCTGAAAGTTCGTTTTTTTTTTTTTTTTACAGTGTATGTGGCCCATGCCTACATTATCATCTATAAATGCTCAACGATTAAAAACGTTTGACAATAATACCCCAATAAATATGCCCCTCCTCCTCCTCCTCCGCACACACTTCCTTTGTCAACATGAACGCGCAGAGTGGACACAAATGGAGGCGCGTTGACCTACTCCCCGGCCTGCCCTGCCCCACAAGCGAGGTAACACATACATGAATGAGTCAAGAGTGTATTGTTTGACCCCTAAGCCTCAGTTGCCAAGCTATAACTTGCATTTATTTGTCTCTGTTATAAAGTAGCCTCTATCATGCAGCGCCACACAGCTGAGCATAAATTAGCCGACTGTCCTGTTTAACAAGCTAGCCCAAAAGAAAAATAGATATGATGTGATGAACACAACTAATGTCGGCGGAGTTTGTCATTGGTACAGCATGTGAATCTATCAGTATGCTGAATATTTAGTGTTGTTTAGGTTTACTGTAGGCTATATAAGTAACACTTCACTTGCAGTAATTTATTTGCTAAATGACAAACAGGCAATTCCCAATTGCCTGCAGAAAAAGTAGCCTTGTGCCTTGTAAAGTAACCAAGCAGTCGTATTCATATGGTTGGTCTCTTTTTATTTACAAATTGCAGTATAATGCCTAGAAAGGAGAGGTTAAAAAAAGAAAAAGAAAGGGAGCTACAGCAGGCAGCCCAGGGGAGCAGCTCTCTGCTCTCCTGGATGAAAGCATCCACCAGCAGCAAGGAGGAAGATGAAGATGAAAGGTCAGAGTCAAGACCAGTCATGTTAACTGTTCAGGGCCTTTTAAAGCTCAGATTTTAATGTTGAACTGTTCCTCAAATGTTATTGAAATATCTTAAAAGCTGTCCACACATTTTATTTTAACTACGCAAAGTGGGTTGGTGGTACTAAATCAGTCATGAAGCTATATAAGCTAATTATATTATTTTGTCCCAACCATAAGTTATTTCTATGTTACAAGACTTGCAGTAATCTTGTATTTCCCTTATAGGATATTATTAGTACGGAGATCAGGGGCCTAACGAAGACTTCAAACACAGAATTCGGGATAAGGGATTATTTAAAAAAATCCGAAACTGACTGTTTTTTTTCAAACATAAATTTTTTCTTTCTGCTTTTTGGTAATTATGTGTCTCCAAATTATTCCAGAAAATAGTACTAAATAGCCCACATTGACACAGGTGATTTAGCCTTAGCTTTCTTCTCAAAGTGCACCAGATTGATGAATTTTACTTTAAAAGGTTCAAATTTTTCTTCCGGGGGAGCATTCCCCCGGACACCCCTAGAAGGTCCAGGGTCCCAAACACAGTCTCCCAAACTCCTTTGAGAAACACTCTATGTGTGGCCGGGTATTACAAGTCATTAGGCCAGGGGGGGTTTTGTACAAGTACCCTTAAAATGATTTGGTCATTCATCGATAGAATATATTGTGCCCTTTTTTTTTGCACTGAGCACCTGCCCCCCAAAATGTCTGTGCACGCCACTGCTCACACACATTACACAATCAAGCAGAACACACATTTCCAACAGCAATGTCCAACACACAAATAATAATCTCTTCTTTTAAGTCTTTATCAGAAGGACAAGGTAACCTGATTAATGGAAAGAGATTAAAAAGGAGTGATACACAAGGTTCCTGGCTGGATTTCAACCTACAGTGTTGGTTGGCCGGTTCTGCGAAATGCCCCATTTTTGTTAGAAGTTGATGACTCGTGTTTTTGTGTGTCGGGAAAACGCAGATGCCTCTTGTTTGCCAAGGAAGGAAACTTAAGAGGGCAAAGGTACATTCACACTGTTCCTGGCACTACTTCCTTGTCTCTAAAAACTATAAAAGCTTTCTGTGTGTGTGTGTGTGTGTGTGTGTGTGTGTGTGCGTGTGTGTGTGTGTGTGTGTGTGTGTGAGTGAGTGTGTGTCCTTGTACGTGCTTCAGGCCATTCCCTTTGATCTGCTGAGTCACTCACCAGGAGACCGCCGTTGTTAGTTATTGGCGCTGTAAATCAAATCTTATTACCTGTCGTGTACGTCATGTACTCCATTTTTGCTGACTTTGTAATACCTCTAAGACCCCACGGAAATACTACAACATCCATAATCACTTAACTTAATCATAAATAGTATATAATCACTTTTGCGGCATGGAGAAAGGGCTACATCTTTAAAAAAAAAAATCTCTAGCCCTTTATTCGTTCCTGCTCTTGCAAAGTCTTCAAAGTGAAAGGTGGATTAGAGGAGGGTGTGTGTGTGTGTGGGGGGGGGGGGGGAGGGGAGGGGGAGGGGGTGGCTAAATCTCTTGTCCAGGGGGCATCCATTGACCCATGCTTGGCAAGAAAAAAACCCTCTTACTACCAAGAAATGAAAGTACACTGCTTGGTGAGCGTGTCTTGTTGGGAGCAGCTCATCCGTGTAAAGAATGCCCAGCCATTATTGCTTTTATACCCTACTGGAGCCATCTCAGCTGCTGAAAGACGCCTTAAGGCATGATCCAGTTTGCCAATTATTTAGGTTGGGCGGCACGGGGCTGAACATAATGTACTCCTGTTTTTTTTGCTTGCTGACAACATCCCTGCGTTCCAAATCACATACTCATTCTTTTTACTACACTACATACTAAAGTACAGAAGAGTTTTAGGGCCACGGGAGAGAAAAAAAAATTAGATAAGGAATATTTTTTTTTCATTATGTCGAGAAATGTCAAGAATAAAGACAAATACTCCAAAATGCTAGTGGAGTTAGTGGGGCATTTATGTATTTTCAGCATACTACAATTGACGTGCATGTATTGGGACATCCTAAACCTTTTTCTGGCATACTAAATAGTAGGGAAGTATGGGGATTGGAACTCAGGGCATGTGTGAGATGTTTTTCCTAACACATACGATAGAGCTGGAAGCTGGGAGGAGCCGCACTGTAAATCCATGTCAAAGTTTTTCCTTTTAATGATAATCCTTTAGCGCAGACACACCCACCCAATAGCTCACCATGGGAACGCAAGTTGTCACGGAGTCTCACGCATACTGTAAAGAACATACTGTAGATTTATGTTGTACTAACCTGTCCTAAGTATTCCTAACTTAACTTGTTTGTTTTGTCAGTTTTATATGGCAGATAGTTGTTAAAACTACTCTTAAAACTTAGCCACTGTTGCCATGCAGGCTACAATCTTGAGCAGATTCAGAACACTTTGTTGATGACAAGGATATGCTGCTTAAAGACCTACTTCACCGGTGGAAATATGAAGTAGTATTCAACTCTGAGATCCTATTTATTATCCTATAGATGTGCAAGCATTTTAGGTTCATCCTAGCCTGAGAAAAGGCGGACAGAGTGTTTTATGGTCTCACTGTCTAACCCTACATTTTCCCATGTGACATCACACATGGTAAAATGTGGGGTTAACAGGACAGCTGGGCCAAGGGAAGACTGAGGGAAGACTGAGGGAAGAAAAACCTCATTCATTATATTATAATAGTGATTTTATAATGATAGAACACCTGTTCCGTTTCGGTGAAGTATTCCTTTAAGATAAACGATAAATGAATACATTATAGTATGCGAATAGAGTTCTTTTTTGTGTGGCAAATGTATGTGTATTCGAAATGCACAACTTTCCCATCAAGTCCACCAACAGAGGATTATCTTTTACCCTGCTGTGTTTTGAGATGTATTCCATTGTGTAGATTCTTAAAAAGGGAACACTCTTCAATATATGCATATACTCGTAGCATATACTCCTAGCCTGCTTATTATTATGCAAGGTTATCATTCATGACGGGATTCACTTTTTTCTTCCTCTGGTCTATTGAGAGCAAGTGGCCTATTTACATGTGAATTCTTCCCGTAGCCCTGCAGCCTCCAACGGGGCCACCTGCAAGGGGAGATGGGTGTGTGTGTGTGTGTGTGTGGTGAGAGGGGAGGAGGGGAGGAGGGGGAGGGAGGGGGTTGAGGAGCTGAAGATTGAGAAGTGCACTCCTGTTTTCCTTGCTGCAGAGAAGAAAAGCTGGTTTCATTAATCCTTAGGATCCATGGAGACAGAGAGAGTGAGTGAGCGGTTGCAAAATGAACACAAAGCTAAACATAGCATAGGCTACATCTTATCACCTGAATACTGATCTTCACGGCATCTCTTAAAATATAATTAATCCTGTGGTGGTGCTTTCATTGTTTCAACACAATGTATAATAGTGATTTCAAGTTGGATGATTTAATGCTAGACTGATACACCTTATATCCTACCAAAAACCAACGTATACCTTTTACAGAACATACACATAATTAGTTAAAGCAGTCTGACAATGTCACTGAGCCCACCACCCAGTGACCACCCAGTCATTATTATAATCTTGCACTTTATATAGTTGAATTACAGCCGGACTGGTACATGAGAATTTCACTACGCATTGCCCTGTGCAATTTTGTATTTGACAAATAAAAAAAACTACTAAAACTAACTAACTAATCTAAAAGTCTTTGTCAGTATGTTCGAACATCATCTAAAATCTGCTTTTCGACCACATCTTTCTTACAACTCGGGACATTTTTTGCTACTTTCCAAAACCGACAATTCACATGGAATTCCACTTCATGCAGCACTTGTCTCGGTGTGTTGAAGTGAGTAAAATAATCAGGATTTAAACTTCTCTCTCTCAACCTCTCTTCATGAATTCCTCAGGACCACTTCCATTCCTATTAAGTGTGTACAAATGACTGCAACACAAGAGTGTCCTTTGAGGAGAGGCAACCTGATTGTGTTCTCTGTTAAGGTGGCTAGTGTGTTTGGCCCTGACCACATCTAAAGGCTATAGTGCTTCTAGCTATCCTGTACGACCACAATTCAAGGTGGTGTGTGACGCAATATCGGCACCTGCACCCTTTGCAGTTTATTATTGCAATATATTATCGAAACGTAATACGATATCCTTACACAGCACAAAAGTCACAGGGAGGAGGTTGGGTTGGGTTGCATGGCTGGCCGCACAAAGCACAGTGCCTGACACCAGAGACGGGGGGGGGGGGGGGTTACGCCCTACAATACATCCCATGTGTTGTTCAGGTTTTAGCTACTAAAAGGTTTACGTAACATCTCCCCATCTCATGTTCTCATGAGTCAGGGTTAATTTAGGAGAGAGACAGCATTGAGAATAGGCAGACTGTCAATTTCATTTTATTTTTCATCGTATTTAATACAAACAGGCGCTCTTCCCTGTTTAAAGGAATACTTCACCCATACAGAACAGCCGTTCATTATAAAATCGCTATTATAATATAAATAATGAGGTTTTTCTTCCCTCAGTCTTCCCTTGGCCCAGCTGTCCTGTTAATCCTAACCCTACTTTACTATGTGTGATGTCACACATGGGAAAATGAAGGGTTAGACAGTGACACCATAATAAACTCTTTCTGCCTTTTTTCAGGCTGTAGGATGAACAGATTTAAATTTTCTTTGCACATTTATACTACGTAGGATCTCAGAGTTCAATACACCTTTAAATTTCCACCGGTGAAGTAGGCCTTTAAACATTAACATTAGCTTTTCTATAACTAATGGGATGGATGCACCACTTAACTTGCTTAACCCACAGCAGCTGGTCTGAAAACATCTTGTGCTTTAACTTTCCAATTCATGAAAGCACCCTTGTCTAATATCAACTAAGGGTTCCCTATGCACACCTGGCACACGCTAATGAAGGGGTTGCATTCGCCCGGACACCGGCAGAACTGAGTTTATTATAAATTAAACGTTTCGGTCATGGACATCTCAGGCATCCAGTTACGCTTTCACTTCATGCTTTCCAACAGTCTTGTTGGGTTTTCGTGGGCCATAAAGTTGCTCAGTCATGCTTGGTGTATGATCTATAATTCTAAGTTTATATTTCTTTTCACGAGGTTTGGGATAGCAAAAGTCAGCACTAAAATCTTCAACTTAACATGCTGGCTTTTTTATTAGCATTCACAATGAAAAGATTCAAGATTCAAAGTGTTTATTGTCATATGCACAATAACAAACATGTTCTCTGTCATACTATGAAATTCTTCATTTGTTTTCCACAGACTTGAATGCCAAGAAAGAGACATGAAAATATGCAATGCACAAGTAAAATAAAAAAAAAAGCAGCAACACTATAGAATATACAGTTTACAAGGCAAATAGAAGAGCAGCAACTAGGTTAAACAACAAATTGAATTTAAATTTATCAAACTAAAACATATGAAATACTCTATTGTCCCTGAAGTCTGCAACACTGTCTGCAGGACCTTATTGATGTATAACTAATACAAATGTGTCCCCTTCATCCAAATTCTTGTACAGCCAAACTTTCAGGCATTATTACTTATGTGCTACAACAGTGTCCTTTTCGCCCACGGATGGTTGACAGTGTTCCTTCAGTGACATTCCTCTGGCCCGGCCTGTGTGAAAGCTTCATTGTGGAGGTGATGATTGCTCTTTCTCCTCCCAGCCTCTGTCGGCAGCTGGAATGGAAAAAAGACTTGCCCTGCGTCACATACTTTTTTCTTTTTACTACACTATACAGGTGAAACTTGAAAAATTAGAATATCGTGCAAAAGTTAATTTATTTCAGTAATTCAACCTAAATGGTGAAAATAATATATTATACAGACTCATTACATTCAAAGTGAGATATTTCAAGCCTTCATTTGTTATAATTGTGATTATTATGGCTTACAGCTTATGAAAACCCCAAATTCAAAATCTCAGAAAATTAGAAGAAAATCAATACAAAAAGGATTTTAAATACAGAAATGTCGACCCCCTAGAAAGCATAATCATGCATATGTTCTAAGTACTTGTTTTTTTAATTGATTTTATGTAATATTCTAGTTATCTGAGATTTTGAATTTGGGGTTTTTTATAAACTATAACCCATAATAATCACAATTATAACAAACAAAGGCTTCACATATCTCACTTTGCATGTAATGAGTCTGTATAATATATTATGTAATGAGTCTGTATAAGATATTATGTAATGAGTCTGTATAATATATTATGTAATGAGTCTATATAATATATTATGTAATGAGTCTGTATAATATATTATGTAATGAGTCTGTATAATATATTATTTTCACCTTTAAAGTTGAATTACTGAAATAAATGAACTTTTGCACGATATTCAAATTTTTCGAGTTTCACCTGTACACTAAAGTACAGAAGAGTTTTAGGGCCACAGGAGAGAAAAAAAAAATCAGATAAGGAAGATTTATTTTCATTATGTTGAGAAATGTCAAGAATAAAGACGAATACTCCAAAATGCTATTGGAGTTAGTGGGGCAATTGTGTATTTTCAGCATACTACAATTGACGTGCATGTATTGGGACATCCTAAACCTTTATCTACTAAATAGTATGGAAGTATGGGGATTGGAACGCAGGGTTTGATATCCTAATATGCGCGCACCCACGCACAAGACGATGGGAAAAAAATTGCATTTTCATTCTTTCCGCCATTTTGACCTTGAACTCTGCAGCTACAAAGTTTACACCCACATAACATCCAGACAGAATTGGGGGGGCCCACAAAGAGCTGTGTCCCCCCCCCCACCCCCTCCAGTCTGGGTATTGTGAGGCACAAGCCTGTGAAATGTGTCTTTGGTCTTGTTTGGGCATGAGGGATTACGGTGGGGTTTAGGCTCTGCGCTCCACAAAGCTTTGTGTCCGCGCACTGTGTCTGTCTGACGGCCGGGGGATATTTGTGGCTATAGCTCTCTGGACTCGGTCGAGTTCAATCATTGGACAGATGTGAAGAGGCAGAGCCCCCCCCCCCCCACCCCAAAATAGTTTAAAGATTGGTAAAGGAGTGTTGGGTAGTTTTGATGAAGTTGACGTAAGGGAAACCCAATAAGAAAGGAATAAAATGCCAAGATTTGTAGGAACATAATTGCAAACACGAACTTCTTAATCAGATTTTTTAGTAAACGTATGTAAGTTATTTAAGTAAAAATCTGCTGTTTCTTGCCTCCTAAATAATTCCATGCATCTGTTGTAGGTTGATAGACTTATCAGAAACCCTTTTTCGGGTATTAAGACATAGGACAGTTGTTTTGTTGAGACACTTTGCCCTCTATGTGAAGTTCGAAATTCAAATCAGAGACTGTCTGTGATTCACTTAAAAAAACGCCTCGTAGCAGCGTCAGCCCCGGACTGAATTTGCACTCCAAAGAAAGAAGCCTTCACAAGGGTTCACCCAGAGGTCAGAGTCTTCTCTCTTAAGATATTCTAATAGAACTTCAACTTCATGAATTAGTGTTCGGTCAGGAGGTGGATTGAGACACTTTAGAAGCACATAACACATGTTGTATGTGCCATGTTTGCAGATATACATGTATGTACTGTATGTGTTTATGTTGGTGGAGGTAAGGGATATATGCACATTCTGTGTTCAGTGCGTTCATCGTATACCCACCCAAATAAAAAATATGATGAAAAAAAGAAGCACATCACATGGGCCTTGTAGTCTGTTGACTCATTAGGATTCCCCAGGATTGGGTTGTACAAGCTATTCCATCACTGTATTCTGTGGGAATCTTCTGAACTACTGATATATCTCAACCAATTTCTGTGGTGCAATCTTTGTTGTAAGTCTTCAATTAGGAACACTTTGACTATAAGGTTGAATGTATGACTATAACCAGCTCCAGGATCTAAGGATTTCGTCTCAACGGTTTTGTGTTGATAATATAGTTTCGTCTTCTCTCTAGAGCATTTAAGGACACCAAATATAGCTTCTCTCTCAACGAGCCACTTCATGTTACCCTCAAAATCGAATTGTTTTTATTGGAATCACATTGGACCGTAATCCAATTTGCCATGACACAAACAACACCATTTCACTCAGAGTCTAAATGAGAGGCGTTGATGTCTAATCTAGTTTGTGAGTTTTTTTTCCCGTCTCTCCTTGCGTGTAATAAAAACTAGCCAGTAGCTCGCTGCCCTCCTACTGATACAAACAGCACGACTCCCCTGACACTGTCTGGCAACAACACTACGGCGGTATTTAAACAAGCACAACATGAGGGGAGTCTCCATAGGAGTTCATTAACAGCAAAGAAAAGAATAGCTGAATAATTAAGCTTTTTTTAGTGTGTGTGTGTGTGTGTGTGTGTGTGTGTGTGTTATATTGGTGTTCCTCAATGATTTACTCTCCAGACTGGCTGGTGTGGAACTTCACAATCTGCCCCGATTTCCATGGTAATCATCGCTGGCCTTTCACCGCAGGAGCCTGTGTAGCTTTTTTAAAGGCTGATGTTTTCTGCCTGGTTACGCTGATTAGAGATATTTTGAAGGGGTTGGTGTCGTGTGTGTGTGTGTGTGTGTGTGGTCAACCCATCTGCCCCGTAGCAGAAGTTACAGATAAGAGAGGATTGATTTGTTCTTTTCTACGGAGTCTAGAGTTTTAGGGCTGGCTGTGTGTGTGCAGGCATGTCCCTTATCTAAATCACAGTCACTGGGTTAGCCTGGGGTGTGTGTATATGTGTGTGTGTGTGTGTGTGTGGGTGTGTGTGTGTGTGTGGGGGGGGGGGGGGGGCTGACTGTCTCAACTCTGGAGATGGAGAGGCTACACTCTGTCTGGTCAGAACTTTTGACCAAAGATTATAGGCCCTAAAGGTGGAGTCTGCAATTCTGGATAATGCTGGTTGTCAAAGTCTCTTTTTGTGAAAATCGGTGAATAGCTCTTCAAGGTATGTCCTAAAAAAAAATCTGGTCTTAATACACAGCCTAGGTTCTGTAAATTGATATGTAAAGTTTAAACAAAGGCTAGCAACATGCTCGTTTACAGATCCTAGGCTGTCTGTTAACATAGTTTTTTTTCCAGCACACACACACACACACACAGTACATAACATGTATGCCTCTCCAAATATATTCTAAGAAACCATAAACAGGTATGAATCGAGAGGAGATATTCACTGATTTTGACAAAGTGATTTTGAGAACAAGCATTCTCCAGAAGCAGAAATCTAAGGCCATGTTAGGGCTGCTTCCCTCCTACGTCTGTAATTTAATCACACAGAAAAGTGTTGCTTCTCACAATCTGCGTTCAAACAATCAGATGCTTCTGTCAGTTCCATTTGCACGCACAGAATTAGGAAGAAAGTCCTTCATCCATTCTGCTCCCACCACATGGAACTGGCTACAAAAAGATTTTAAATGAACCGAAATGATTTCTTTGAACGCTTTCAAATCTAAGTTGAGAGCATTTCAGACCTCTTTTACTTGTAGTTGTTTTTTATGATTTTTAATTTACTTGGAACTGTTTTTATTTTATTTTTTTTATTATTTTAATTGAAAACAGTTCTTTCTGATTTTATTTGATAACAGCTTTTTATCATTTGAATGTTTGTCTATATGTTGTGAGTGTATTGTGAGTGAACATGTAACTTGTTGCTGCCTCTTGGCCAGGACTCCCTTGAAAAAGAGTTTTTTTTAATCTCAATGGGACTTTCCTGGTTAAATAAAGGTTAAATAGAAAAAAAAATCTTATCAACTGTCGCCCCTGCTGCTGTACTGGAGGCTGGGTGTTGGATTGGAACCATCAGGTAACAGGTGTTCTATCAGATCCAGACTCCCAACTCCAACTATGGGTTAAACTTTAGGGTGCGCGTGTGTGTGTGTGTGTGTGTGTGTGTGTGTGTGTGTGTGTGTGTGTGTGTGTGTGTGTGTGTGTGTGTGTGTGTGTGTGTGTGGTGGGGTTGGGGGCGGTTTGCAGGGGGTGGGCAGGGTTACGTCCCCAGGCCCTCAGAGCCATAAATCAAAATAAATTAAAGTCAGACGTCCCAAGCACATATGGCCCCCTTCTTCTGTAACAGGAATGTGCTGAACTAGGACTGGGTTGCACCAGCTACTTTTAAAACCATTTCCAAGTTTTTTATGAGTAAAGTAAAAAAAATATAAAGTTAATTTACAATCTGCTCAAAGATCGTAGGTCAACCACATCTGAAACTGTTTGAATCATACTATCATGAAAACATACGAATGATCGCAAACAATATTTGTTCTAATCCCGGTTAGTACAATGTGTTCCCCTCACACCAGAGATATATACGGTTCCAAAATGTAATAAGGTAAGACTGAAGAGCTCTTATGTGCACTAGTCAGTCGCCAAACTAAATACGGCGTTTAATCCCAGATCAAATACACGCTGACAGGCCTTAAATGTTGTCTTCTGCTGTTACTGTAATGTTTTGTTGAATCTACAGCCCCGGAAAAAATCAAGAGACCAGTCTGGATTTTTCTTCAATCTTCATCTCTACATTACTTATTGGAAATGCTCTAAATGACAATATTCTTATTGTGAATTTGGTAGAAATGTTGTCAGTAGTTTATAGTATAAAACCAAAATGTTCATTCTTCTCAAACATATGCCTATAAAGAGTAAAACAAGAGAGACTGAACATTTGGAGTGGTCTCTTAATTTTTTTCCAGAGCTGTGCATAGAGCTGACATTGTAACTGTAGCTACTTTCAATACACTCAGTACTCAGCCAATTACCTCTAGAAATGGTACAGCATTTGGAAAAAGCGTTCCCTGGAACAATTCCCAACAACTGATGATTATCAGCTTAAAGTACAGTAAGAACGCACTGCACTAGTACAACACCAACTCCCTTTTCTTTCCTACTGCGTCCCATATGGCGGTAAATTCACCGTACGCAGCCCACACTGTCACGGAGCCAGCGCTAAGCCTCTTATCACTCTCTCTCTCCCACGCTGCTCTTTTGTTTGGGCTCCTTTAGCTCCCTGTTAAACCTTACCATGTCCAAGATTTTGATTTGTTTAATCCCCCCTGGCTCAAGTGAACACAGTCTTAACATACAGTTAAAAGGCCCATCGGCATCTGGGAATGCAAAGCCAAAAGCATGATAATAGTCAGACATATACAGTTCCGGAAACAAATAAGAGACCACTCCAAATGTTCAGTGTCTATCGTTTTACTATCTATAGGCATATGTTTAAGTAGAATGAACATTTTGGTTTTATACTATAAACTACTGACAACATTTCTACCAAATTCCCAATATGAATATTGTCATTAAGAGCATTTCCATTAAGTAATGTAGAGATGAAGATTGAAGAAAAATCCAGACTGGTCTCTCAATTTTTTCCTGTGTGTTTTTTCTCTAATACATCTATCAGATAACTGGGATTTTAACTAGTGCTAAAGAGCTGTATCAAGCTTTTAAACTGAGACCTCACCATTAAAGGTGGGATCAGTGATTCTGGAGAACACTTGTTGTCAAATTCAGTGAATATCTCCTCATGATCCACTACCTGTCTGTACTGTGTGGGGCTGACACAAAATCTGGTGTTAATACACAGCCTAGGCTCTGTAAACGGGTATGTACCAGCAGGGAGACAGTGGCTAAGATCAAGGTCGAAGCCGAAGATCTTCCTTGTAAAACAAATAATCTAATCGCCTTAGAAAAGACTAAAACAGTAATCTTCTATCCATTTAGCTCTGTCCCTCACACAACTGAGCGACCCACATAGATTTGGCACTGACCACCATAATTAGATCATTTTTCTAGGTCTGTGAAGCCCACTCGTGAAACACTTTGTGACGGAAAGAGAGAGTTGTAGTTATAGCTACAGTGGTGGCTGTTGGCTTCAATCTGGAACTGTGATTCGTTACAGATGCATCAAAACACATTTGCTGCGCTCTGCTGTGAGATATGACAGAGATATGAAGCAAAATGAATTCACTCTGCAACATTCCTTTGCTTAGTATTTAGAACTGATCTAATGTAAATATTGTTCAGGTTATGTTTGACCATATATTAATATTATTATCTTTTATCGTTCCTATTGCACCGTGGGTCAGAGATAAATGCCATTTCGATTCTGATGTCTTGCATATTCAGAACTGACAATAAAAAAACTTTGACTTTGACTTGAAAAGCAACAGAAGAAGCCTGTCTAACATTACAGAAATTACAGTTCTAATCATGGTCCAACATTAGTTATCATTTAAACCTGCAGTGTATAGAATTTTGGGTTTTATTTCCTAGCAGATGTTGTAGAAAGTAATCACAATATCCATAAGTACATTTAATTTAGTGCATAATAGCTGAACATTTTTTTTTAGTTATTATTTTCTCTCATATATGTCCATATTTCTGCATATTTTGGACCAAGGCCTAGTGCCGCCATCTTGAAAGTGTCATAGTTGGAATGTCATCAGGGGCATTGTTTAAAATTTAGAATTGTTCTTGTCCTTGAAGGCCACTGTAGCTTCTGTTATTATTCAAAAGGGGAGGGGTTACCCAGGGAGCGTTGCATTCTAGAACTTTCTTGATGATGTCATATTACACACTGCACCTTTAAACATGAAGCATATACAACTCAAGTACAAAAATAAATAGAAAAAAAATAAATGTTCACAACATCATTTGTTCATGAATCACACAAATGTCATATTATTGCAGTTTGAAATCTTAAAAATGTTGTACAAAATCAAGCATGTCAAAGTCAAATGTATTACTAAAGCACATTTTAAAAACAGCATCAGTTGACCAAAGTGCTGCACCAGAGACAGTACAAAACAACATATAAGATACATGAAAATAAGGGAGGAGTGTCAAAGTCTCAACTTTATGTGTCAATTCACGTGTCCACTTTAGTTTAGTAAATAACTATGTGCATAATCCTAATGTAACAGCAAATAGTCTTCAGTCTGTCTTACAACACAGACAAACGAATGAAAGGCGGGTAATGTCTTTTCTAATTAGGGCAGACTGAAAAACACCTTTAACACCCTATAATATACAAAACAACACAAAACAACAGTCCTCCTACTTAATTATACCTTTGAAAGGACCTTCGAGCAGCTCTGCAAACCTGTTTGCCAACTCTGTCTGCAACTACAGACACATTTCCTCCCAGATTTGTAGGCGCTACATGTAGCTGTAGTGACTTTTTAAAATGGTAATTCACTTGACCTTATAATACAATACACCATTTAAAATTAAACAACAGCAACCATCTTTAATATGTTAAAAGACTCACACCATGACTGATCAAAGCACGCTTATCAATATTACTGTAAGGAAATGGGGGGGTGGGGGGGGTTTGGGACGCAGGTGCAGACCAAGGGGTGTCTGAAAGTTATCCCCGGAGGGATAACCACTAAATCGCTGTTATAAAGATGGGGAAGGGGAGAAAACAAAAAACACACCGAGCTGTAAAGGGCCACACAGGCTTCCTTTAAGATAACACACCAAAACAACAAACTAAACCACCTCTGCCAAGCTGAAAACACACACAAAGAATCTATAGTTTTCTTAGGAACATTTAGCCAAGAGAACCTCTCCCTAGCCCAGAGGGCGAGACAATGAGCAGCACAGAGCACCGGGGTCTCAGGGCAGATATAACCTCCTCACACCTGGGCTCCATCAGCCAATCACTGCCACACACACCTGACTGCAGTGAGCGAATCAGTCACCATTCTCACGGAGCCGAAAGAGTCCGTGCCCTCACCGGGCTGAACGATTTTGTGTCCTCACAACAGCTACAGCACCCAAATTTGACAAGAAATGAACATTCCTTCACAGAACTGACTCTTAAACTTTTTTTAAAAAGTTTATAAAATACATTTTCAGTTTGTTTATGACAACAATTGTTGCTATTTGAGTATTTCTGCAATTATATGCTAAACAAAGGCAACTGAATTAAATTAAGATCAAATTCAACCCTGATGCCGTTTTGTTTGCCTCTCCAAATATATTCTAAGAAACCATAAACCCGCCAAAATAAAATAATAATCCCTTTGAACTGGTCTAAAGTTGCAGAAACTGCAGACACACACGCACACACACACACACACACACACACGCACGCACGCACGCACGCACGCACGCACGCACGCACACACACACACACACACACACGCACACACACACACACACAGTCGAATCAAGCAGACTGATAAAGCCTCCTCTCTTATTCTACAATGTGAGCTGAAACACGAGACCAGACTAGTCCCAAAGTCAGATCTTTAGCTGTGGAGACCGGAGAGCCTCATTAGCAATCTATCTCTGTGGCCATGAGGAGGGGGGAAGAAATACAAAGTAGTTTTTGTGTGTGGGCGCGTTTGATATGCTTGCAGCGGGGCCCCCCTTTTAGCTCGGAGACACAGGGACGACTGAAAGTAGAGACTTCAAAAGTAGCCAGTGTCCAGCTACCTCCACCTGCCTCCCAAACCACTATGTGAACACAGATGAGCCCTTGTTCAGTGAAAGGGGCCATCAGTGCATTTCAGTGGCGCCCCCCAAAATCACTGTGATGATTACTACGAGCACTGAAACCTACACAGGGCATTATTTTGCAAATCAAATTTCGTTGTTTGTGACTGGAATGAGTCCAGATTTCGGTAGGGCTGCTCGATTGTGGCAAAAACAATGATTGCGATTATTTTGATTGACATTGAGATCCTGATGATACATTGACTGTGGAAGCACTAAGCACTGAGTAACTTTTAAATGTATTGGAAAAGCAGCTTTCTTGTTAACAGTGGATTATTATTATTAATTAAGATTATTTTTAGAGCATTTTTGCTTTGATTAGATCGGTTTAGGAGAGACAGAGTTGAGTTGGGGCAGAGAGGGGAAGACATGCAGATAACTGACCCGGGGGCGGGATTCGAACCCGGGTCTGCTGCGGGGCCTGGGCCAGGGGGGGGCGACGCTCTACCTTTTTTTTGTTGTCGCTTGAATTCAAATGTAGTTCAACTGTAAATAAAAACATGGCCTGGCTCAAAGGCTTGGCCTGACTAAATGGTAAATGGACTTGACTTATATAGCGCTTTCTAGCCGATTTTCTCAGCCCCAAAGCACTTTACATATCTTACCACATTCACCCATTCATACACACACTCATACACCGATGGTAGAAGCTGCCATGCAAGGCGCCCTCTGAACCATCAGGAGCAATTTGGGGTTCAGTGTCTTGCTCAGGGACACTTCGACATGTGGCGGGGAGACGGGGGATCGAACCTCCGACCCTGCACTCCAGAGGCGATCTCCCTACCGACTTCGCTACTGACGCCCCAAAAACATTATCTTGTAAAAGTCGATTATCTTATTTTCATATTTATTGGAAGTCGAAATTGGAATTGCGATTAGAATTAAATCAATTACACAGCCCTTGATTCCGAAAACATTTTATTTTCTTGTCAAACTTGCTGCAGGATCTTCAGTCTAATTCCAGGTGAAGTTTCTTCCAACCATTCAAGTTATTTTTCCCCAAATGTCAATATTCATTACGCATAGCTACATGTGCTGGATACACAGCTGGCAGAAAGAAAAAACTTCCCCTGATTTTGCTTCCTTGTTACTTCCTGTGTCTGTTCCATTCACTTTTCCTCCCATTCAGGAGTGTGTGTGTGTGTGTGTGTGTGTGTGTGTGTGTGTGTGTGTGTGTGTGTTCAACTTTTGCTTGTTCCATTCAGGTTTTCCCCCCAAGTGTCAATATGACACAACGCAGGAAGTTAAAATAGAGAAAAAAGCAGCTTGTTCATTGATAAAGATAGAATACAGATTATCAGCAAAAATGCACATCAATATGGAATTCAGATTATGTTTGCGTGAATTCCATTTTAGAAGTGTAATTTGTAGTATAAGTGCTGGCTGGCTGGGTTGGCCTTTCAGTGTTTCAAATCAATACAGTGTTAGAGATAAATTTGGCGGCTCGATGAAAAAATTACTCCCATGTTGCAAGCCACATTTCTTAAAATAGCAAAGAAAATTCCTTGAAGGAAATTGACGCGGCTGAAGTTGCAGTTAGTTGACTCACAGAAATATCAGCTCTTGAATAAACATATTTCTTTGATAAGTGGCGGAACAAAACAAAGGAACATTCCTCCCAACTGAAGTGACTAACAACAGACAATGTTGGGCTGAATGAATAAACAAATTTAGTCCGATTATCAGGCCGTGCAAGAAAAAAACTCCCCTGTCCTGTTATTCAGCAGGTACTTAACCTCTTTTATATTCAAGCGATGAGCTTAACCCAGTAAAGCTCAGGTGCCAGTCTCCTGAGTGGTGGAATTTTCTTTAGAGGTAATCACGGTAGCACTTCTGAATCTTTTACTGAAAAGTTCTGTTAACCATTAAGGGCTGAATGCTTGTCTCCAATTACTGCTAGGCCTATATATATTTAAACTTTTGCAGCAAACGTGAACTATTTGGGTGAAACAAGTTAAATGAACAAGTTGTTGTTTTTTAAGTAGAAAAAATCATGAATTTGTGTTGAAGATATTTCAGAATGTAATACTTCTCAGAGTCTTACACTTTTTAGAGTCTCACATACGAAACAGGCACACCATTGTCACGGGTTCATAAACCTTTGTAGCACCGCATGCATGACGTGCGGAGAGAGAGAGTGAGAGAGAGACAAGAGTAAACATTGCAATTAAGTAGAACAAACAGCACGTGTCTCTTTCTTGACATGTGCATAATAGCGTTCTACAAGTTCAGCAGCTTTTAGCACAATAGGCTCCGGAACGGCCGTGACGCGTTTGGCTTGAAAAAGAAAAAGACCTGTTTGACTGGAGCAGGTGTATCCTCGTCACTCACACACACACACACACACACACACACACACACACACACACACACACACACACACACACACACACACACACACACACACACACACACATGCACACACTCCAGGGACAAGTCATTAAGCTTCCTTCCCTACACACTCTCTGCTCTGCAAACACGTGGGCGACACCATTATGGGAAGGAAAAAGCTTGTAGTGAAAAAAAAAATCCTTCATCAGTTATTGTCCGTTTCTGCATTTCAGCGTTTTATTTTTACACCCCTCACTAAACGGGCGTGTTGAGAGCTACGGTGGTGGGGCCCCCTTTCTTTACAGACCAGTTTACAGAGCCTAGGCTGTGTTTTAACACCAGATTTTTCTTTCAGCACACACAGCATAAGTAGCGGAATGTGTGGAGATATTCACTGAATTTGACATTTAAAGGAATACTTCACCCACACGGAACCAGCGTTCTATCTTTATAAAATCACTATTATAATATAATGAATGAGGTTTTTCTTCCCTCAGTCTTCCCTTAGTCTTCCCTTGGCCCAGCTGTCCTGTTAATCCTAACCCTTACTGTGATGTCACAAGAAGGAACATGTAGGGTTAGACAGTGAGACCATAAAACACTCTTTCTGCCTTTTCTTAGGCTAGGATGAACCGATTTTTATTTATTTTTTGCACGTTTATACTAAATAGGATCTCCGAGTTCAATACACCTTCATATTCCAACTGGTTAAGTAGGCCTTTAAGTGATTTTGACAACAAGCATTCCCCAGAATCACTGACTCCACCTTATAACTCGATGATGCTGCCTACGCAATTTCACACATGCATGTTGCAGCCTGACACCAATTGTGACATTTTTAGGGCTTTTTTTTTAAACTCTATATTCCCAAAGGGCTTAAAACCCTCTATCTGGGCATTTTGACAAACTCCTCTGCATTTTGACGCCTAATGTACGAGTGCTGGAGCTGATAAGGATGTATTCTAAATTCAGAGCAAAACATTGTATTTGAGAGCTAACAACACGTTTTGCTTAAAAAATTTAAATGAAACACCCCGAGGACATGTCGTGGAGTGTAATGGCGACTGTGGCTCAGGTGGTAGAGCGGGTTGGCTGATGATCAAAGGGTTGGAGGTTCGATCCCCGCCCTGCCACTTGTGTCATGGTTGTTGTGTCCTTGGGCAAGACACTTCACCCACCTTGCCTCGTGTGAATGTCGATAGTTAGCCTGCTATCGCTGTATGAATGTGTGTGTGTGAATGGTAACGTGTTAAAGGAAAACAGGTCTCCCTTGAAAAAGAGTCTTCGGTCTCAATGGGATTTACCTGTATAAATAAAGGTTAAAAAGAAGAAGAAGAAATAAAAGCATAAAATATGATAAGAGCAACTTCACAGAACAGCAACAGGAAATTTAGTCTTTGATAGCGGCAGGGAACAGAGGAATGGGTTGTAAAACACACAGAGGTAAAAGGTAATGAAGGTTGTAAATGTCTGCAGGATGTAAACAGTAGGCCAACACTTACTGATTGCTAAAGAGAT
>OX442353.1:32266985-32271985 GCA_949357725.1 Hyperoplus immaculatus | reverse complement strand
TAAATAAAGGTTAAAGGTTATCCAGTAACAGAAGTCAGCAGGGTAAAATATAGTTATATACACAATAAATACACACACACACACTCACTCACTCACTCACTCACTCACTCACTCACTCACTCACTCACTCACTCACTCACTCACTCACTCACTCACTCACTCACTCACTCACTCACTCACTCACTCGAGCCTTGTGGGCAAACATGCAAAATATGTTCACAGTGCACACACACACACACACACACACACACACACACACACACACACACACACACACACACACACACACACACACACACACACACACACACACACACACACACACTCACCCCCCACCCCTCCCACACACACACACATGACGTCATGGCGGTTATCCAGTAACAGAAGTCAACAGGGTGATAATAAAACACTTCCTTGTTCGACGGTCTGTTGATGTTCTTTAGAGCAGGTGCTGTGAGCTCACTGTGTTTGGGGACAATAAGCCTGTAACGCAAAACCTAAAATTACTGTCATGTTGTGTGTGTGTGTGTCAGTGTGTGTGTGTGTGTGTGTGTGTGTGTGTGTGTGTGTGTGTGTGTGTGTGTGTGAGTCGAGCAACAACAGACATTACCGCGCCACCCACTTGTCTGCTGGCCTTCCCCTGGCCCAGTCGAAAGGTTTTGTGAAAAGAAAGAGGAAGATGCATTATGTATGTCCATTGTTTTTGACTGAAGGGTCGTGACCGCGAGTTCAAATAAGCAAACTGAGACTCGGGGACGTAAAGTGAGACGGTTGAAAAAAAAACGTCAATGGGTCGGCCTGTGTTTGTACATGTTTTATGGTTTGATGATGCAAGGCAAATGTTGACTGATATATCTTTGCTTTCGATTTCCATTTTAATGTAAGAGGTAACACCATAACTATAGTGATATTTCTGTTTTCTCTACATATGTTACACTATTCGCACTTTACTGTAGTATTACCATGTAATCACCTGGTCAATGATCAAATTCCATTATGATTTTCTCTACTTATGACATCTATTGCAGCATGTCCGTCCTGGGAGAGGGATCCCTTGCTCTGTCGACTCTCCCTGAGATTTCTTAAATTATTATTTTCTTAATCCCGGTAAAGGGTTTTTACTGGGAGTTTTTTCTCAGCCGAGCTAAGGGTGTAAGGGCAGGGTGTGAAATGTAAAGCCCACTGAGGCAAATGTATTTGTGATTTTGGGCTATACAAATAAAACTGATTTGATTTTTGATTTGCCAAAGGGTCAGTATGAAAACTCGTCCCGTTGCTAAATTCACACATAAAATAAAATATATTAAGAGGTTAGTCTTCCAAGGTTTTTAAAAATAAAAATATCTAACCGCAAACTGCTGATATTTTGACATGATTGTGGCAGTAGAGAAAAGTTTGGGCATCACCAAAGGTATTAAAAGTCACTCTGAGGGGGGGCTATAGTGTTGCTTTAATCTTTTGAAGATTCCCAGACACCGACTTCTTTGAAGATTATAAAGCTGCATGAATGTGTGTGTGCGTGTTCGTGTGTGTGTGCGTGTGTGTGTGCGTGTGTGTGTGTGTGTGTGTTTGTGTGTGTGTGTGTGTGTGTGTGGTCAAGCCAAATCATGTGAGTGTCATTCTTCACGGTACAACCCCTCCCCGCCCCCCATCCTAACATGACCACACACACTGAATGTGGCGAATCCTGAATATGCCACGATGAACTTTCTGCCTTATCAGTTTGACTCAGCATCACACCAACGTGCAAACACAAATCTGCCAAGTTTGCGTTATACAAGGGTCAAGGCTGTGAACCAAATTCAGTGCAGAAGGTGGTTGATTTTAAACATACACAATATTTTTTCACACATGAGTTAATACAGATTTCAGCTTTGATACTAGCTATAAAAGAGATATTTTCTGCCCATGGCTATAACACAAAGACCCTAATTCATAAATGTATTTAATCCAAACTTGATTATGTAGCGTGCTGTCTGGTCATCCACACGTTAGTACTGGAAGTCTAACCCTGCGTTCCAAATCACATACTCTTTCTTTTTACTACACTACATACTAAAGTACTTTTTCTTTCTACTACACTACATACTAAAGTACTTTTTCTTTCTACTACACTACATTCTGAAGTACAGAAGAGTTTTAGGGCCACAGGAGAGAAGCAAAAACATATAAGGAGGATTTCTTTTCATTATGTCGAGAAATGTCAAGAATAAAGACGAATACTCCAAATTGCTAGTGGAGTTAGTGGGGCATTTATGTATTTTCAGCATACTGCAATTGACGTGCATGTATTGGGACATCCTAAATCTTTTTCTGGCGTACTAAATAGTAGGGAAGTATGGGGATTGGAACGCAGGGTAAGTTGTTCCAAATGCAGCCGAAAAATTTGATCACATAACACAAATTTTAGCTTCCCTTCACTGGCTCCCTGTCATCGTCAGATCAGACATTTTAAGGTTTTTGTCATGACTTGTAGAATTGTAAATGGGCCCGGGCACACACACACACACACACACACACACACACACACACACACACACACACACACACACACACACACACACACACACACACACACACACACACACACACACACACACACACACAGGCTCGGGCCTTCATACCTGTCTGATCTCATTATATCATGTATTTCAGCACAGTTAAAAGGGAAGTCAGCGGGCGGCAGGGCGTTCTATTATCGTGCCCCCTTTCTCCCGTTGTCATCAGACTATCCAATTCTATCAAAGCTTAACTTTCATTGATGGCTTATTCTTTGATATTTCAGGCATGTCCCTGCTACCATTATGCTTCCAGGGGGTCAGTTAATAACTCTCAATGTGCTTATGGTCACAAAACTGTAATATTTCTAATACACACGTTTCTCATACTATGTCTGTCTGTCTGTCTGTCTGTCTGTCTGTCTGTCTGTCTGTCTGTCTGTCTCCTGAATGTGGATCACTGCCTCCCTATGAGATATAACCTCTTTTCTCCTCTTACACTAGTCTGCATGCTATCCTAAGAGAGAGAGAGAGAGAGAGAGAGAGAGAGAGAGAGAGAGAGAGAGAGAGAGAGAGAGAGACAGACAGACAGACAGACAGACAGACAGACAGAGACACAGAGAGGGGAGAGAAAGAGTAGCCTGATAAACTCTCAGTGATCGGTCAAACGTGACGGGCTCACATGACCTCAGGAGTAATTGGTTTAACTGTAAGTCCAAAGATGAGAGAGAGAGAGTGAGAGAGAGAGACAGAGAGAGACAGAGAGAGACAGAGAGAGACAGAGAGAGACAGAGAGCGAGAGAGAGAGCGAGAGACAGAGAGAGACAGACAGAGAGAGACAGAGAGAGGGAGAGAGAGGCGGGGGAGTGTGGATGGTAACACAATGTGGCTGGTACAGTACGCTGCAGTCAGGTGAGGCTGAAAACACACTTATAGTAACAGGGAGTACACTGAGAAAAATGTGACCTTTACTTTAGTCTAGAGCTAAACCTTGATTTACAGTCACTAAGAGGAACTTATAGAAATTTTATGAAACGGTCTCATTTTTCCTCTGATGATCAGAAATTACATGTAACGGCAGCGAACAAGACCATCAGCGAAAACTATTTTTATGTAGTTATGTGTGATGCCGTTGCTTAATGATAATAACTATAGAAACATTACAAAAACTTAAAGCTTTGATACAATTTAATGCGTCTAAATGTATGCTGTACATAATTGGTTGTGTATTAATTGTGTATTTGTTTAACATACCAATCCTACCAATGAATTATCCTGTTTTACTTTTCCTTCTTTCTGTTTCTCTGTGTTTTTATAAAGGAAATGTTTCTTGTATATCTTTGTCATTTGTATTGTAACACCAACTTGCCTAATGGACTACTGATGGAAATTCACCCCCCCCCCCCGGGCTACAATCTGGCATTTTTTTTTTACGTGTACTGCTGTACATGTTTATTAATGTGCATTGTCCTGAAATAAATAAAAACATAAACAATTCGTCATAGTAATTATTTTTCTTTACTTATGAAATATTACATAACTTTCTTTTCTAAGTAGTTTTGTAAATAGTGTAACGTTGGCATGGATGTCTCTCTACAGGTCTGTTGTGACCTTTACAAACAGGGTGGAGAAAATAACCACCGGCTAAAACCTGTTAAATAATGGCTGTCACAAGTTTTGTTACTGAACTCGGCCAGTTGGCAGGAATCCTACAATGATTTAGAGGTGCTATCCAGCTGTAAAAAAAAATATATATATTCGGCCGTTAAAAAGCTGCACCTTTGGAGTTAGTTAATGGGAGAAAAGGCTGTTCCCCTGCTCATATTTTAAAAGTCTACTGTATATAATATGGTTGCGTTCCGAATCGCATACTTTATACTATATAGTGTGGTAGAAAAAAGATTTAGGATGTCCCGATTCTTGTGGCCAGATTTAGGATGGTTAGAAGTACCCGGATGTCCTACTTCATGCGGCCAAGATTGTTAGTGTTGAAAAGTGCATCCTATTTGGGCGATTCTGACCCACAATCCAGTGCGCACGTGAAGTGACGTCACATCGACGAAGCCTCCATATGAAAACAAACGGGGATGCGACGGATATAAAAGCAAGAGGCAAGATCAAGGCGCAATGTTATGATGAAATCAGAGAGAAAAGTATGTCCCAATAGTATGCCTACTGCATCCTAACTAGATTCTTTTTATCGTCGGATGTAGTGTGTAGAATAGAAAAAAGAAAGAGTATGCGATTCGGAATGCAACCTATGTCTTTTTGGAAAAGTATCTAAAAAAAAATAGCTCATCAAGGCGATTGCAACCGTTTTTTTTACTTCAGTGTACTTCACTACAGAATTCATCATTATTCACGCCTAATCTCTTAAATCCAAATAATTTAACCGTACACAATTGTGCTTACATGTTTCAGTGTGTGGGTGGCACCAGGAGTGTCTGAGTGTGTGTGTGTGTGTTTGTGTGTGTGTGTGTGTGTGTGTGTGTGTGTGGCACC
>OX442353.1:32254485-32261985 GCA_949357725.1 Hyperoplus immaculatus | reverse complement strand
AAAATCTTACATTGTAAATATTACTGTGATGTCTTTTACTGTGACATCACAGTAATATTTACAAAGTACGTTTTTTTTAACCCTATATTTCTCTTTCTGTGATGTCACGAGAAAGAGAAATATAGGGTTAAAAAAAACACTCTTTCTGCCTTTTCTCAGGCTAGAATGAACCGATTTTAATTTTTTTTGCACATTTATACTACATAGGATCTCAGAATTCAATACACCTTCATATTCAAACCGGTGAAGTAGGCCTTTAACTAGATGGCATCAGTAAAGGTACACACAGTTTTTTAAAGGATCTTAACACTTTACTAAGATGTTAATTTTACCGCAAGTGAAATCCAACCGAGGGTTCAAAGAAGGGGCGACTGAGGCTCAGGTGGTAGAGCGGGTCGGCCGATGATCAAAGGGTTGGAGGTTCGATCCCCGCCCTGCCACCCTGTGTCATGGTTGTTGTGTCCTTGGGCAAGACACGTCACCCACCTTGCCTCGTGTGAATGTTGATAGTCAGCCTGCTATCGGTGTATGAATGTGTGTGTGAATGGTAACGTGGGAAAGGGAAACAGGTCTCCCTTGAAAAAGAGTCTTCGGTCTCAATGGGATTTACCTGTATAAATAAAGGTTAAAAAAAAACCACTGTGCTACTTTTTATTTTCTATTTACAGTGAAGTGTTATAGAAGTTGTTATAGCAACTGCACTGACTCAAACTGGCATGCTGTGATCTGCTGCCCTCTGGCGTATGAGTGTGACAACCTGCTCTTTTCAGGATTTCAAATTTTCTCTTTCTTTTCAAGCAGTATTTTACAGTTGTATCCTGTTGATTCATGTCAGATTAATCAGTGTGCCACAAATGTTTTCTTATCGTCACAGAATTGTCTCTTATAATGCCGCTTTGAAATCTCTCTCTCTCACACACACACACACACACACACACACACACACACACACACACACACACACACACACACACACACACACACACACACACATTATTGTCATGTGATCAACAATGCAGCTGGTGGGTGCTTCATTTCAGTCGGGATACCGTGGTGTTAATGAGGGCCCCGGGGACAATGTCACACACACACACACACACACACACACACACACACACACACACACACACACACACACACACACACACACACACACACACACACACAAAGTATATATATAGGTGTTTGCACAGGTTTGCCCTTTGCAGACTGAACCACATTCTAAAGTCACAACGACAAATCTGACCATTATCTCTCAATATAATATATACTTTAAAATTCCCATCCTGCATTCATATAAGAAGCCAGCTCCATTCAACTATAATTACAGACATTTAGTTCTAGTTTGGTTTTATCCTATCATATAACAACTTAAAGAGGACCTATGATGCTTTTTGACTGTTATGACCTATAAACGTTGTTATGATGATTCATAGTCATGCTTAACCATACTAAATTATCAAATAATGACTTACATGCATTTCGACATATTCCCTGCTGACCGTCTGGGGTGTCTGTGCCGAGCACTAAACACTATTCTAGCCAGTCGAGAAGTCACGTGTTCAAAGCGGTCTACCCTTTCATAATTCGTGACGTCGCATAAAACTTCGTGACTTCACCACGCGGATGTTTCCATGTATGGTAATGCTGTCACTTCCCTGTTCGCGTCTGCCTCGCGCCCTTATAGGTCCATGCTCGCGCTTCCTGCCACTGAAAGTGTTCCGGAAGGAAGGTAACCAATCACAACGGAGTGGGGTTTGCAGGAGGGGGGGAGGGTAGCGGAGATGGCCGAAGCACAGGCGGAGGGAGCCGAACCACACACACTCAAGTGTTGACAGGATGTGCTGGATCGCCAAAATAAGAGAAAGAGCTTCCCGAAAATCTACATAGTTTTTTGTGATGTGATTCGTGTCAGGTTGCTCTATAGCAGTGTAAAACAAGAAATTAAGACCAGAAAAGTAGTATAATAGGTCCTCATTAAAGGCTGTAGCTCACAGATCCAAAATACTCACCAAGTAAACAAAAACAGACAGAAAAAAAAACACATATTCAGTCAATCATAGGCTACGTAAACCATGAGCATAGAAAAGCACAGAAACAATTAAGATCAAATCAAACAAACAAAGGGATAGTCATACAAGTTTAGTTTAGTTTAGTTTAGTTTAGTTTAGTTTATTTGTGTATAGTTTCGTGGACAGTCCCCTTTGAGAAGGAGCAGCTTTAGCCTATTTGGCTAATTTCCAGCTGTAGTCCCCGGCCAGTTGTCAGTAGGCAACCTACAATACATAACAGTAAAAAAATTCAAAAAATACATTACATTTATAATTACAGCAAGTGAAGCATGACACTGACTAAAACACACTAAACGTTAATGGTTAATAGGCCATACTATTACTAGCAAAAATCCTAGACCATACTAATTCAGATTTTAATTACAAATTCTTTAATTGGATTCTTTATTTTATATTCATTATAAGTTAATGTGAAAAAGTAACAATATTGCTAACGAAGATGGCTGTGTCTTTGTGGCTCCTGTTTACAAATATATTAAAGTCCTGCTTGGATTTCCAGGTTAAAGTCATATTTTACATTCACTTTTAATGTCTACTCTATACTTGATGTATTTTAATCTTGATGTATTTCATGCCCCTGGAAAGCACTTTAAACGGCCTTGTGTCTGAATTGTGCTATAGAAATAAACTTGCCTTGCCTATCTATCTATCTATCTATCTATCTATCTATCTATCTATCTATCTATCTATCTATCTATCTATCTATCTATCTATCTATCTATCTATCTATCTATCTATCTATCTATCTATCTATCTATCTATCTATCTATCTATCTATCTATCTATCTATCTATCTATCTATCTATCTATCTATCTATCTATCTATCTATCCATCGATCTATCTGTTCCCACATTTAATTCCTCAAGAGGGCGCCATTGTAACTCTGATGAACACACATCACTGCCATATCCTCTAATATTTAACCTTTCACCAAAGTTTATATGTGTGTGTAATATTAACTGCGTACCACATCTCATACACTTGTTTTTCTTCTATTCTACATACTACATCTGACCATAAAAAAAAAAAAATCTAGTTAGGATGCAGTAGGCATACACTTGGGACCTACTTTTACCTATTTGGGGACATCCTAAATCTTTTTTTCTACCATACTAAATAGCAGAACGTATGGGGATGGGAATGCCGCCCTAGTTTCTTTCAGCAGCATTATCCAGGCTTGGGTCATAATGAAAAAAAAAAAAAAAAAAAAAAAAAACATACCCCTCTAATTTTTTTTCTCTCTCTCTCTCGCGTTGCCTCAATACTCTTCTGTGTCTTTCAGCTCACTGTCTTTTTGTTTCTTTGATACATGTACTGTTTTGGTTCAAGTATCACATCAACCTCATTTTATTTTTTTTGTTGGTGAGAATCATGAATAAACAACCTAGTTCAATAAACATTTCACCGTTTTTTCACTCATCAAACTCATTTTTAGCAAAAATAAAAACCTCTCAGATAAACCCGCCGTGTCGTGACTTACGTACGTGCCAGGCATCAAGTTAGCAGCTATAGGGATAGGAGCAAATATGTTAACAAGAGACATTATTTCTGTCAGGACCTGGCTGAGACCAGAACGGAGCAAAAACAAAATCAAATTCTGGACCTTTTTTTTCTGTGCAACTGATGAAATTAACATTGCTTTAAAGGTGCTACGAGGAACTTTTTAAATATTTCTGAAACAGTCTCATTTGTCCCTCTGATGATCATAAATTACATGTAACAGCAAAAACGAGTCCATCAGTGCAAAGAATGCTATTTTTATATAGTTTTTTCTTAATGCCTTTGTCATGGGTATACGCTCACCCGGGAACAACAGCTGGCGTGGTAAAGACACTACCGCTTTTTGTCCAAAGGGCAAGAAGTAACACAAATTGAAAGGGGTGGGGGTGGGGGTGGGGGGGTATATCAAGCTATACCTCTACACACCTGGTTTATTTAATCAAGGATGATGAAACATGTGGAGTCTGGTGCATTTATCTTAGCTGGCGGTTAATCAAGAAATCACGTAACTTTTCACCTCCATTTTAAAATTGTGTAATGTAGCCTATAGTTAACACACTCCACGGCAGTTTAAATTCAAACACTGTTCTGCTTATATCCGTGGAATAAATTAAAAAAAATGTTTTGTTCATGATAATTGACACAGGTGTTTCATAATCGATACAACAAATCAAAGATCCATGTGAACTTGACAGAAATAGGGGGTTATCTTTTATAGTGTAATTTTTTCACACACACACACACACACACACACACACACACACACACACACACACACACACACACACACACACACACACACACACACACACACACACTCAAAGTCTTTACTTCAAGGCTCATTAAAAGTCTTCTATCACACCTCTCATACACAGCTTGGTTACACGCTCCCTGTGATCACACAGTCGTTTCTATGTCTTCACCCTTTGCGTATTTTTAAATATATTTTTTTAAATCATCGTTCTCCCACAAATAACACTAGAGCAATCCCTACTGTGTGTGTGTGTGTGTGTGTGTGTGTGTTCTCCTGATTCACTGCGCGCACACACACACACACACACACACACACACACACACACACACACACACACACACTACTGCTACGCCGGCAGTATAGCGTTGGTTGTCCCTGTCTGTGATTAATTAGCACCAGTTGGTAGCATCCCCCCTGAATTAGCTGCAGAGCACTCGGCTAATGAGACGACTGTGAACCTGGAGGTTACAGTAACTAGCACAACTCATCTGTCAAGACTACAGGGTCAGCCGGACTGTGTGTGTGTGTGTGTGTGTGTGTGTGTGTGTGTATCTGTGTGTGGGGGGGGGGGGGGATATCAGCAACACACACACACACACACACACACACACCTATACACCGTCAAGACTATAGGGTCAGCAGGACAGTGTGTGTGGGATGTCAACAACAACATACGGACTGGACTACCTGTCTGTGTGTGTGTGTGTGTCTGTGTGTGTGTGTGTGTGTGTGTGTTCACCTCAGTCAATGGGAATTTTGTAGCTTAATGAAACACTGGGTGAGGTGTCTAAACATGGTGGCACTTTTTATGTCTATTAAAGTGGTTTTTATTTTAATAATTTGTTTAGGAAGTGAGTGAAAGAGAGACGGCGGGATGCGTCGCGATGAGGTAATGTATTCCTCACTCTGTATATGTGACTGTCAGATTAATAATGGTAATATGGTGAAGCAGAGTAAACTTTGATTTCATACCTGTGACAATTGCGAATATGGGGAAGGGGAGAAAACAAAAAACACACAGAACTGTAAATAGGGGGGGCGCCCTTAGCTCAGTTGGTAGGGCGTCCCCCCCCCCGGCCGGGCCCAGCAGCAGACCCGGGTTCGATTCCCGCCTGCGGTCGTCCTCTGCATGTCACTCCCCTCTCTGCCCCATTTCACCTCTGTCTCTCTGCACTATCAATAAAGCATGAAAATGCCAAGAAAAATAATAAAAAAAAATAAAAAGGAACTGTGAATGGCCATACAGGCTACCTTTAAGATAACACACCAAAACGACCAATTTAACCACTGCTGCCAAGGAGCAGCACAGAGCACTGGGGTCTCAGGGCAGATATAACCTCCTCACACCTGGGCTCCATCAGCCAATCACTGCCACACACACCTGACTGCAGTGAGCGAATCAGTCACCATTCTCACGGAGCCGAAAGAGTCCGTGTCCTCACAATACCGTTATACCGGAATAAAGTTGATTAAGTTTGAAGTGAGGGTGGCGGGGAATGGGGATACCTTTAAAGGTGCAGTGTGTAATATGACATCATCAAGAAAGTTCTACAAAGTTCTGGAATGCAACACTCCCTGGGTAACACCAACCCTTTCGAATAATAACAGAAGCTACAGTGGTCTTCAAGGACAAGAACAATTCTACATTTTAAACAATGCACCTGATGACATTCCAACTATGACACTTTCAAGATGGCGGCACTAGGCCTTGGTCCAAAATATGCAGAAATATGGACATATATGAGACCCTTTCTAAGGAAAAAATAATAACTCAAAAAAAATGTTCAGCTATTATGCACTAAATTAAATGTACTTATGGATATTATAATTACTTTCTACAAAATCTGCTAGGAAATAAAACCCAAAATTCTACACACTGCAGCTTTAAGGACAACTCAAATACACCTTTTGAGCCTTGGTTTTTATCCATTGTGTGTTCCTTTTTTCCCCCAGGTTTTGTATGTACACCAACACAAAACCCCACCTTAAAGGCCTACTTCACCGGTGAAAATATGAAGGTGTATTGAACTCTGAGATCCTATGTAGTATAACTGTAGCAAACATTTTAAAAATCGCTTTATGGTAACCTGAGGAAAGGCAGAAAGAGTGTTTTATGGTCTCACTGTCTAACCCCACATGTAGGGTTAGGATTAACAGGACAGCTGGGCCAAGGGAATGCTGAGGAAAAGACTGAGGGAAGAAAAACCTCATTCATTATATTATAATAGCGATTTTAAAACGATAGAACGCCGGTTCCGTATGGGTGAAGTATTCCCTTAAGGTGATACATACAACCTGCCAATTTCAGTCAAGGAGAAACAACTTAATTGAACTTTCTTCTGGTGAAATAGGAGAGGAAAACAAGGTGTGGGACTTGTTAGTAAAGTGCCATGTTGGAGGTGTGAGAAGCAAAGGTGGTAAAACAACACGACGGTAGTGAAAGAAAACTTGTGTTGAATGCCAAATATTACAGACACAAGCTTCACTGCTATTAGCTCATCAAGACACACACACACACACACACACACACACACACACACACACACACACACACACACACACACACACACACACACACACACAACCAATAAACTACAACAAATGAATATAAATCTAGGGCGACTGTGGCTCTATTGGTAGAGCGGATCGGCCAATGATCGATGGGTTGGCGGTTCGATCCCCGCCCTGCCACTTGTGTCATGGTTGTTGTGTCCTTGGGCATGACACTTCACCCACCTTGCCTCGTGTGAATGTCGATAGTTAGCCTGCTGCTATCGGTGTATGAATGTGTGTGTGAATGGTAACGTGGGAATGGGAACAGGTCTCCCTTGAAAAAGAGTCTCTGGTCTCAATGGGATTTACCTGTATAAATAAAGGTTAAAAAACCTACAACCAATAACACACACACAAACACACACACACACACACACACACACACACACACACACACACACACACACACACACACACAACCAATAAACAAAATGCCTTACAGTTGACTGCCTGTCTGACCCACTTGGCCAATCTCTCTGGTCCAGCTGCTGTTGCCGCGGGTGATGATGAAGATGTTGGCACAGGTGTCGTCTCCAGGGGAACCAATCTGATCATCACCGCGGCGACTGACACCTTGACTACAGACCCCAACCCGTCAGCTGTCCCACACACACACACAC
>OX442353.1:32239485-32241985 GCA_949357725.1 Hyperoplus immaculatus | reverse complement strand
GAGCGTTTAGATTGACCCAAACTAAACCAAAGTCAAAATCACATACAGTATATATATATATTTTTCAATTAATTATTGTGTGGGATGTTAAAGGGGCAAACAAATGCACCTTTCAAGGCGGAGTGCCTGTCTGCAATGCATTCTCTATGGTAGAAGAGAAGAAGTTGAGATGGGGAGACATTGAGACAGAGAGAGAGAGAGGGGATGACCTGCAGTAAAGGTCCACTGGTCGGATTTGAACCCGTGACCACTGCAACGAAGGCCGGAGCCAATATGGTACACGCTCTATCCACTACACCACCAGAGCGCCCCTGTAACTCCATTTTAAATATAATTTTTTGAGGCAATATCACTGCTGTATATTTCATGTGCTAAACCGTTTGTTGTAATTGATCTTTTCTCCTCTTCATACCAGTCAACTCACGGGAGTAAATATGTCTAAAAGAGAACAGCAGTCCACATTGCACTTTGCTCAAAAACAATGTCAATGTTTTTTTCTATTATAAAAGGTACAACATGTTTTCAGTCTTCTCTTACCCACAGCTTTCCTTCTTTTTGAGCATTTTCTTTTCAAGCTTTATTAGACAGTACAGAGTTGAAATGGGGAGACAGAGAGAGAGAGAGAGAGAGAGAGAGAGAGAGAGAGAGAGGGAGAGGGGGGGGGGGATAACATGCAGTAAAGGTCCACGGGTCGGACTTGAACCCGCGACCACTGCAACGAAAGGCCGGAGCCAATATGGTACACGCTCTATCCACTACGCCACCGGACCATGCACGACTTTCTTTTGTCTTTTCCTGTTGTGGGTTGACTACATTCTTGCTCCAGAAATAGGGTTGTTTACTTGGGGAAAAAGACAGATTATCTTTCAGGAATCCGTGTGTATATTATGTATTTATGTTTTTCTACAAGTGTGTGTGGCTGTGTGACTCATCCAGGTCCCTTTGTCTCTGTCCTGTTCAATTATAAACACAGTATTTGACTTACACTCCTGCAGGAACTATGTTGTCAAACACAATTTGGAATAAATTCTTCAGATTTCCTTTCAGATGGGATGGGAGCACTTGAGATGTCCCAAGTCGTTTTTTAAGAGTGGACCCTCACAGCCTCACAAATAAATAAATTCCCTTTGACTCAGTGGACACCTTCATACCTGTGTGTGTGTGTGTGTGTGTGTGTGTGTGTGTGTGAGTGAGTGAGTGAGTGAGTGAGTGAGTGAGTGAGTGAGTGAGTGAGTGAGTGAGTGTGTGTGTGTGTGTGTGTGTGTGTGTGTGTGTGTGTGTGTGTGTATGGCATTTCCCATTTATAATTTTGCGAGTGTTAATGTTTTTTTTTTTTTGCGTTGTCCTTTGGCGAGGGCAGAAAGGCTGTGACTCAGCTGTTTGCCGTGCAACATTGGTGAGAATAATGGATGTGAAGGCACACACACACACCAAACACAGCCCCTTTAAAAAATGCATGAGCCCCCCCCACACACACACACACACACACACACACACACACACACACACACACACACACACACACACACACACACACACACACACACACAAAGCCTCCCTCTCCCTCCCTCCCCTCCGCAGAATAGAGCTATCACTGGTGTGCCTGTTATCTCCCTACCAAACCCCCAGGTAGAAAATGCTAATCATACCACTTAACATCGCTGCACATATGGAGGGGAGAACTGGAAATGCCAACAGCACCTCAACTATAAAGCAAATCAAATTGAAATATTAATCCGCTGATTAATATAACATTAAGAGGGCCCATTCCCTTTGTTGTTAAACAACAAAGGCTTGCAAAATAAGCAAGTGCCTAAGAGGTAAGGGGTTTAGCGCAGTCCCACCGAGGTGCTGAAGCCCCCTTTCAGAACATCATTACTCTGCATAATGTATTCCCTTCCACAATCCACACTGCTGAGATCTGATATTGATGTTTACGCATTTTATTTTTTAATTAACGGTTTCGTTTGTTAATGAATTCTTTGATGAGAGGCATTTTGTAAATCATTATCCTTGGAAGATCGCACACACAATCGCTCTCGCCCGACTCTTTTCATACTCGCGACACGAAGGAGAAAAGAAACGCTACGTGTAAGGAAAAAATAAAGTTGAGAAGTGTTGAAGTGTTGAAGTGGGGTCATTGTTCAAAGTTTGTTTTTTGATGCGTTGATAGTTTTTTTTCCCGCTCCCTCGTTGCTGTTTTTTTCAGATTGCATCTTCTATCTACAGGGATGAGCTGACAGGGACTGGTGTGTGTGTGTGTGTGTGTGTGTATGTATGTGTGTGTGTGTGTGTATGTGCGTGTATGTGTGTGTGTGCATGTGCTACTTTGCGTGTGCGTGTGAGTGTCCCTCTCTGTGTGTGTGTGTGTGTGTATGCGTGCGTTCGTTCATGTGTGAGTGTGTGCGTGCGTGCATGCATGTGCATGTGTGCGTGTGCGTGCGTGCGTGCATGTGCGTGTGTGCGTGCGTGTGTTTACGTTCATGCGTGCGTTCGTTCG
>OX442353.1:32231985-32234485 GCA_949357725.1 Hyperoplus immaculatus | reverse complement strand
GTGGTAGAAATGTTGTCAGTAGTTTATATTATAAAACCAAAATGTTCATTCTACTCAAACATATGCCCATAGATAGTCAAACGAGAGACACTGAACATTTGGAGTGGCCTCTTAATGTTTTCCAGAGCTGAATATGTGTGTATCACTCGGTAACACAGCAGCATCCATCCATGTGATGGATTCCACAGACTTCCTAAAAAAAACGATAACAATTTGTTTCACGTCAGTAATTGCTCATCAGAGTTCTTAGCATCTCTCTCTCTCTTTTTCTCTTTCTCTCTTTCCCTCTCTCCATCTCTTTCTCTCTCTCTCTCCCTCCATCTCTCTCTCTCTTTCTCTCTCCATCTCTCTCTCTCCCTCCATCTCTCTCTCTCTTTCTCTCTCCATCTCTCTCTCTCCCTCCATCCCTCTCTCTCTCTCTCCCTCCGTCTCTTTCTCCCTCCCTCCATCTCTCTCCATCTCTCTATCTCTCTCTCCATCTCTCCCTCTCTCTCTCCATCTCCATCTCTCTCTCCATCTCTCCCTCTCTCTCTCCATCTCCATCTCTCTCTCCATCTCTACTTAGATCTCTCTCTCTCCTTCCATCTCTCTCCATCTCTCTCTCTCTCTGAAACTGATACTCGCCATACGACGTTATGATGGATAGGAAGCTTTAACGAGCTCTTACAAGCAATTAAGTAATCAGGGAGCCCTGCTGCTGCAGCTAGCGCCAGAGTGTGTGTGTGTGTGTGTGTGTCTATGTGTGTGTTTCTGTCTATGTGTGTGTGTGTCTGTGTGTGTGTGTCTGTCTGTCTTTCTATGTGTGTGTGTGTGTGTGTGTGTGTGTGTGTGTCCCATCATCAGCTGTGTAATCAGCACAGGACACATCACCACTCCCTAACCAAGGGCAGCAATGGGCAGAGCAGCATGGCTCCCGTTCACATACTATCCGCTAGTCTGCAAATAGTCTCTCAATTTATGTGACTCTCCCTGCATTCCAATACCTGTACTTTCTGCTATTTAGTATGGTAGAAAAAAAGATTTAGGATGTGGCCGATTCTTGTAGCCAGATTTAGTATGGTTAAAAATGCCTGGATGTCTACTACATCCGGCCGAGATTTTTAGTGTTGAGAACAGCATCGTATTTGGGCGATTCTGACCCACAATCCAGTGCGCACCAGAAGTGACGTCGCATTGACGGAGCCTCCGTATGAAAACAACCGGGGATGAGACGGATATAAAAGCAAGAGGCAAGATCAAGGCGCAATGTTATGATGAAATAAATAAGCAAAAGTGTGTCCCAATTATTACTGTAACTATATTCTTTTTATGGTCAGCTGTAGTATGTACAATATAAAAAATAAACAGTATGAGATTTGGGTTGGAGACATATTTCAGTTGGATTCAACACATCCATTGCACTGGCACTGTATTAGTAAAAGCACTGCCACACACACATCACGCCTTGTTTTGACTGACGTGTGTGTGTGTGTGTGTGTGTGTGTGTGTGTGTGTGTGTGTGAGTGTGTGTGAATTACTTCTACAAGCTCTACATGATACTCCTATGGCATGGGAATAGTGCCCACACATTGCAAAGGTGAATGAAATGCACCTTTCAGAGTGTCAGTGCCAAAACACACACGCACACACACACACACACACACACACACACACACACACACACACACACACACACACACACACACACACACACACACACACACACACACACACACACACACACACACCTTTACACTGGGAGCAGCAGTAATGGGTAACAAGGAGCAGGTGTGGAGGCAGTACCCAGATAATCCTCATTAGGCGCAGAAATAAACACAACACCTGTCTGTGCAAATAAACGACACAATGACGCAAAATATATAAATATACAGACATTTTTTTTGCCACTTAGAATACAATCACACATAATTATCAATTAAGAAAAGTTAACGAACCTGCAGAACTGGAAATCTGTCATTTTTTTATCAATTAATTGTTTTGTCATGATAAATATGTTTGGAAGAAATTACTTAGAACTAACAACTCATACGAATCCACCAAGCCAAATCTGAGATGAAGGGTTTCCCTTTGTATTTCAATAAGGATCCGATTTTTCAACTCGCAAAGATATTTGATGTTGAAAATGGGACACCTGGGGGGGGGGGCGCTCCGGTGGTGTAGTGGATAGAGCGCGTACCATATCAGCTTCGGCCTTTGTTGCAGTGGTCACGGGTTCAAATCCGACCCATGGACCTTTACTGCAGGTCATCCCCCCCCCCCCCCCTCTCTCTCTCTCTCTCTCTCTCTGTCTCCCCATTTCAACTCTGTCACTGTCTAATAAAGCTTGAAAATGCCCAAAAAAATAATCTTAAAAAAAAAACTGACTTAGAACTAATCACTCACACGAATCCACCAATAACTTAATCTGAAACGAAGGATGTCAATGAGGATCCACAATTTTTCTACTCACAAACAGATGTGTTGTTAAAAATGAGACACCTGCAATATTCTAGAATTGTTT
>OX442353.1:32216985-32219485 GCA_949357725.1 Hyperoplus immaculatus | reverse complement strand
TTCATCACATTTGTCCCTCCATGGATCAATTTATGCAGTGAAACAGAATAACTTATGTGTGTGTGTGTGTGTGTGTGTGTGTGTGTGTGTGTGTGTGTGTGTGTGTGTGTGTGTGTGTGTGTTTTATTTATGTGTGAGTGAGTGTGTCTGTGTGTGTAAGAAAAATATTACCAAACCATTAAAAAAAACCACCTGTATTCAATTTTAAACCAGCGAACACCCCATGAATTCCTCTCTTCAACAGATTAAGGTGTATCTTAACAAGTGCATTATTTAGTAGAGTTGACGTGGCTGCCACATATTTGCAGAGAGAGAGAATTAATACGCCCGTGGAAACGAAAGCAAGACGAAGAAAAAGAAGAAAGAACTCTAGTGAAAGTAATTCATTATCAGAGCCTATTTCGAGTGCTCCTCTTAACGCTATTCAAAGGGCATTAGGTGTTATGAATGTGAGGTGGGCTAAATTTACCCCGTGTAATATCTATCTTCATCTGACTTACATTAGGATATTTTATCCTGGCTTTGCAAAAGGCTCCTTCGCTTTGCTATTTAAATCACATTGCATGACTCTGAAATCCAGACTCATCGGGGGTTTTTTTTTAGTCTTAATTTCACACACACACACTCACAGATGCAGACACAGACGCAGACACACACACACACGCAGATGCAGACACGCACACGCACACACACACACACACACACACACACACACACACACACACACACACACACACACACACACACACACATTTTTCCCCACACAAAATGAATATCTCAACAAGGTTTACAGCTACAGCGATCACATTTTACACTCGTGAAACTGTTACACTAAGAAGATAAAACCTGACATAAATGTTTGCTGAACGAGTGAAAAAAGAAGCTGTAAGTGACTCAAAACAGACGAATTATGTATTTGCTAAAGAGAACTCATTTGGGAATTAAGGGTAGGGGTATAAGTAGCAGTCCATTTTAATGCCTGTTAGGGGGCTACGCTGGCTGCATTAGGGAGAGCTAATAGGCCCTGGGAGGGGGTGTGTGTGTGCGGGGGGGTTTTGAGGAAGGGATTTGGAGTTTTGGGGGGTTGGGCCCTTTGGACACACACACACACACACACACACACACACACACACACACACACACACACACACACACACACACACACACACACACAAACACACACACACACCTTTGCTGACAGATGGTTGGGCATCTCACTGGGTGTCTGTGGCTGTATGGGCTGCAGTGAGGCTGATCCGTGGTCGTTGAAAGCGTCGCAAAAGATCATTGAACGACATTGTGGAAGGTAATGTAGTAATCTAGGTTGTTCATCAGAAAATGGGGTTTCATGAACACCATAGTCATTGCTGATTGCTGATATTAAGTGGATCATCTTCTATGATGCCCCACCACAGATTAATAACACTAAAGGGTCAATAAATAAAAAAATGAAAAAAACCTTATATGGCCTGCCGCCATGTTGCACCGCCATGTTTCTACAGTAGCACAAAATGGACAAACTTAACGGCTTACGTTGTCCTGGGGAAATGCACCTGTTGGGAGACCAATAAAAAGTACTGTGGAATAAATAACTAAAAACATCTTCACCTCATCACTTGATATTGTGGAAAGACTTGAGGCAGTGGTGGATGATGCCATCTTTAGTAACTATAGCTTCTTGTCCTTGAAGGCCACCGTAGCTTCTGTGAGCACTCCCAAAGGGAGGTAGAAACAGAGCGCTGTGATCTAGATCTTTCCCCACTAGATGAGGCCACAATACACATTTATTACAAACTAACTGCACTTTTAAACAAGTATACAAACTTCATTTTTTTCATTTTACCTAGATTTATCCTTGAAGGATCAATTGAAGGGTGACCCTCATTTACAATGATGTCGAGTCAAGTTACAATACACACAAACACAATGCAAATATACAAAGGAAACAAAAAATAATAAAACATGGGTGAAGCAGAACATTGCCTAACCAAAACAACTACAGATGGAGTGGGGCTGATTCAAAATAATATGTTTAAATTTCTTAACGAAATGAAATTCATGAAATACCTGTTACTCCATTGTATATTGTACATGTCAGTCCCAGTGTTTATGTGACGCCGCTTCCTCCAGGACCACAGTGCATAAAAGCAGCTGGTTGAAACCTCCCCTACATCTTAATGTCCTCTGTAACCTTTTATTTATTCATCAATAATGTTTCCCGTTAATTAACTCTTGATTTAAAAGCAGACGAGCAACACAGAGAGCTTCCTCCACTGAATGAATGTTGTGGGTCAACGGTAGAGTATTTAACCTGACCACGTTTGAATTCACGGCTTTAATTAAAGGTGAAGCGAGCGATATATTTATGTTAGTATACGTGTTAAATCGCTCTATATTCATACAGTGATCACTTGTATAGTGTGTGCACTTCATAACACAGGTCTCTCGGTCACCCGCTCTGCATGCAATCGGCAAATTAACTTTTTGAGTATCCCACAAA
>OX442353.1:32209485-32211985 GCA_949357725.1 Hyperoplus immaculatus | reverse complement strand
GCACAGGGCAGTATATGTTGAAAGCTGAGGCCCTGATCCACTGTGTGTGTGTGTGTGTGTGTGTGTGTGTGTGTGTGTGTGTGTGTGTGTGTGTGTGTGTGTGTGTGTGTGAGAGGCCCTGAGCTATGGGGCCAGATAACAGGATTTGCATGGGGATTATCAGCCCTTTAGTGACATGACACCTACAAAACGGGTAAAGCCAGAAAAGTGATTCCGGAGAACGCTTGGTGTCAAAATCCGTTTAAAAATAAATAAATAAATCAGTGAATATGTCCTCACCATCTCGCTATCTGCTAGTACATATCCAGTGTTAATAAACAGTCCAGGCTCTGTAAACTGGCATGTTTGCATCCACACTATTCGCACTTTACTGTAGTATTACCATGTTATCACCTGGTCAATGATCAAATTCCTTCGTGATTTTCTCTACTTATGACATCTATTGCAGCTTGTCCGTCCTGGGAGAGGGATCCCTTGCTCTGTCGACTCTCCCTGAGATTTCTTAAATTTTTTTTTAATCCCGGTAAAGGGTTTTTTACTGGGAGTTTTTTCTCAGCCGAGCTAAGGGTGTAAGGGCAGAGGGTGTCATATTGTATCAAATTGTATGAAATGTAAAGCCCACTGAGGCAAATGTATTTGTGATTTTGGGCTATACAAATAAAACTGATTTGATTTGATTTATGTTGCTAGAGCTACTGTGGGCCCCTTCACTCTTTGTTTACATAAAAGTTAACAGAGCCTAGGCTGTGTTCGAACTGGTAGCGGATCGTGAGGAGATATTCACTGATTTTGACCAAAAAGTGGTCTCCAGAATCACTGACTGCACCTTTAAGACTCTTCCCTATATACAGCCTTGGAAACAATTACGAGACCAGTCGGGATTTTTCTTCAATCTTCACTACATTACCTATTGAAAATGCTCTAAATGACAATATTTTTATTGTGAATTTGGTAGAAATGTTATCAGTAGTCTGTATTATAAAATCAAAATGGTAATTCTACTCAAACATATGCCTCTAAGGAGTAAAACGAGAGACACTGAACATTTGGAGTGGTCTCTTAATTTTTTTTCCAGAGCTGTACGTACAGGTGCTAAACTCTGCAGTGCCCCTTTAGACACTAACCACTGATGTGAGGAGAAAAGCTCACCACATATTTAAAGCACGGAGGCGTTTGCATGAGATTTCAATGATGTGAGTTTGACTAGACCGCAGTCATTTGTGTCCGGTCCCTAACCGTGAAGTTCATTTGAACAGCAAAAGTCAAACCACATTCAGTCGGGAGCCGAGGAGGAACAGAACTGGTTTAGCTCGCACACAAACAAGGACAGGACTTCAGAAACAGTGTGTAGTTAGATGTTATACGGAGGGTTTAGGGCTATACAATGGAGGGGCCTAACATCATCATTGTCAAGCCCTAAACCCCCATTTATAAAATCTGACTACACACCTATACTACAAAAAAAAATTATATATATTCAGACCCTTAAAGGTGCAGTGTGTAATATGACATCATCAAGTAAGTTCTAGAAAGTTCTAGAATGCAACGCTCCCTGGGTAACCCCACCCCTTTCGAATAATAACAGAAGCTACAGTGGCCTTCAAGGACAAGAACAATTCTACATTTTAAACAATGCACCTGATGACATTCCAACTATGACACTTTCAAAATGGCGGTGACAAGGCCTTGGTCCAAAGTATGGAGAAATATGGACATATATGAGACCCTTTCTAAGGAAAAAAATAATAATTCTAAAAACAAAAATTCAGCTATTATGCACTAAATTAAACGTACTTGTGGATATTATAATTATTTTCTACAAAATCTGCTAGGAAATAAAACCCACAATTCTACACACTGCAGATTTAAGTTAGACAAAACTGGTTTAGCTCGCAAACAAACAGTGGCCAGGACATCAAACACAGTGAGAGACCACAAACGTCTAGCCCTCAACACTCATCATTAAATCTGACCTGACTGACAAACAGTGAATAAAATGTATATTCAGACCTTTTACATACGTTGAAGTGAGGTGTTTAATTCTATATATTTCTTAAATTTCATTATCTGATCATATACTTCTTTACACTGCAGGAATATACTTCTAGTATAGAAACTCTAACTACAGTGTTATCAGCCTAAAATGACTCAAATGTGAATATAATATACCTGTTAGATATCCATCACTTTTACTTTAAGAATTTTGGAAAGTAAAATTTTTTAAGATTGTACAAAATACCCCAAATAACACATCAAACATTAAAAAAAATAAGCCAAATTATTGTTCTTGCAGTAGAGTAAATTAGTTTGAGAAATTCGAAGTGTTCCTTATAATTACTGTACAATATGCACCTATTGTATTATACTTAGATGATGATGATGTGCTTGGCGCCTCTGGCCTTGTCTCATGGGCTGGGCATGGCCAGTCTGGCCGGCCCGAGTGGGCTGTACGGGCCGCCCCTCCGGGGGTTTCGGCTGTGGTTGCTCCTCGTGGCTGCGG